>CARXXK010000002.1:63016521-63180355 GCA_949089665.1 Macrosiphum euphorbiae
TTTAATGCTGTTAGTTAAGTTTATAAATATTATGTTATACTAAAAAAGGTTGTTGCATTTGTTTTTGTTTTAATAGAATTATTCTGATACATTTAAGTATTAAAATATTAATGTAACTCAAAGACTGAGATCAATATTTTAATGTTGATAGTTCAGTAATTTTCTAAATGTTTTACTAAAAAAGATTGTTACATTTGTTTTTGTTTTGATAGGATTGTTCTCATTTATTTTATTCTTACACATTTTAAGTATTAAATTTATGTAACTCAAAGACTGAGATAAATATTTTAATGTTGAGAGTTAATTAGTTTTATAAATATTTTACCAAAAAAGTAGTTTAGTGATTTGTTTTTGTTTTAATAGACTTTAGTTTTTATTAATTTTGTTATTACACATATTAGTTTTATAATAATATAACTCAAAGACTATTTAAGTTTGTAAATTATGTTTTATTAATAAAATTGTCAACTATCATCAAAGTTAGTCACATATCATTTACTCATTTACTAACATTAGTGTATTTTCTTAGTAAAGTATATCTAATAATATTATTAAAGTTTGCATTTTAAAAGCAACCATACCACATTTTAACAATAATCATAAAACAACCAACCAACGTAAAGCAACCATGCCACATTTTTACATTAATCATAAAACAACCAACCAACATAAGTCTTAAAATAATGGTGAGCATCAATTTGTATCGGGATTTTATTGGTAAGTCTGGAAGTACATACATCTAATTAATAAGGTATATTGGATATAGGTCATATACTAACCAATTAAAAAAAATATTTTTCTAAAACTTAAATTATTTCCAAATAGAACATTTGTGGGATGGTTGGTTTCTGCATAACGCCGTTCATTATGTATTGATTTTACAATGATGTGTGTTTTTTTTGTGTCTGTCATCACGTTTTAGAACAGTAAAAGTGCTTGGATCTTCTTCAACAGTATCTTTTCTGATAGGAAAGTGAATGTAGTTGATACTTTGGGGATAAAAAGTAAAAATATGTCAGTAGTTTTCAAAAGTGCAGTGAAAAACAAAAGAACAATTCAGGAAAAACGGGAATTTTTACGAAAAATCTGTTTTCGAGAAAATCGATTTTGGTTTTTTGTGCAACTCTTAAACAAATGACCGTAGGTACATGAAATTTTGACTGAATGTTTATATTAGCATTTTCTATAAAAAATAACATTTTAAAAATAATTTGAGCTCTTTACGGACATTTTCAGTTTCGATTTTTTTTCTAAAAATATCAATTCAATTTTGTTTGTTGGTTAAAATAAGCTTAAAATGTAATAGAAAACTCCTAGTATATTGTTTAAAAGGCAGATGAAAAATATTAAAAATCCTTAGTCTCAATTTCTTTTAGAAGCATTTAAAGTTCAAAAATTGACAAAATATGGAAAAATCACAAAAATTAGCAAAGTATTTTGAGTCAAGAATTCGTAAAAACTTTCCTTTTTAAATCTAAGGTTTTGAAATGTAATACAAGATTCCTTATAAGATTATCTACCTTTATCAAACAAAAAATTTCTATATTTTTATGAGCTTTTGAAATTAAAATGTTTACAACATTGGATATTCACTCGATTTCTCATGTAGCGATTTCCTTATTTTGTTGTAATTCAAAAACGAATAACATGAAAAATTCACTGAATGTTTATATTAGCATTTCCTATACACCATACAATTTTGAAAATATTTTGACTCTTTTTGAGCTGTTTATGGACATTTTCAGTTTTCAATTTTTTTAGTTTTTTTTTTCTTTAAGTATCAATAAAATTTTATTTGTTGGGTAAAAAAGCGTGAACATTTAATGCAAAGCTCCCTGATAGATGGTTACAATAGCAGTTGAAAATATTTAAAATACATAGGCACAATTTTTTTTTAATCATTTAAAAATTTTTTAATTTTGACAAAATTTATCACATTTAAAATTTAATAATAATTTTGTAGTTAAAAATTTATAAAATGTTCAACTTTTATAGCTAAGGATTGAAAATTTAATACAAGATTCCACGTAAATAGGTTATATAAAATTACTTTATTCACCTTAGTATCATAAAATATACTTCGTAATATCATAGGCTCACTCGCTCACTAACCGTTTTCGATCAGTATCGTTTTTCTTATACAATGATATTATATCATTATAATACTTCAAACACTATTGAATATTGGCGTACAATAGTTTATTTAAGAATAATAACTGATGGAATAATTATAAATTTAGAAAAATGTTTTTCAGAAGAAAGCTTAGATCTGGCCGAATCTGTGGACAACTTTTTTTTAACTTGGATGAACATAATAGTTTTTGTTTTATAAAAACTTATAAGGTATATTTGATTAATAATAACTAACTATTAAAATATTTATTACATGGTCATATATTTTGAAATATTATTATATAAATCTGTTTATATATTATATCAGGATATTTTGAAAATATCAACAACTAGTTTATCAGCAGAAATGCTGGTCTTAAAGAATAGTCTACCAGCCAACTTTGTATTTGAAGACTTGAAAAATCAATGTCATAAAAGTTCGTTTCCAAATGTCGATAAACTAGTTCAAGTGGGAATGACAATTCCAATTTCTTCTTCAACGTGTGAACGCTCCTTCTGAGCTAGATAGATTGAAAAACTGGTTACTCACCAGTATGAGCCAAGAAAGAAAATAGATGGGGAAATTATATTGCAAAAATTTGCATTATCAAACAGGAAATTAAATTTTGTTTAATATTAATAATTAATGATTACATATTATTATATTATAACTTATAATATAATAACTTTTAAATATTTGTTTTTATTTTAAATAAAAAATTATAATTATTGCAATGCAGTTATTATAGCATTAGGGGGGTGTGGGGGCAAAGCCCCCCACGGGTCTGGGTACCATCAATTATTCTAGCACCCCCTAAATCCACACCCAATGTGCGCCTATGACCTACTGTACAGCAGAGCACCTTTTTTTGATATTGCTTATGAATTAGATAAAATCAACTGGTCTTTAACATTTTTTAATCTAGATATTAACACAGCTGTTAATAAATTTAATTCTATTTGTCACGAGATCTTATTTAAACATGTCCCTATCGTTACTAATATTTGTAATTCATTGCTAATATGGTTTAACAAAGAATTAAGACTGTTAATAAAAGAAAAAAAAGAGCCCAACTTAAATTTAAACAATCTAAACACGTTTCAGATTACATCAATTTCTCTAATCTTCGCCTACAATGCAAACAACTATCTCGATCCTGTTATACTAAGTTCATATCTAAAGCTCAACTATCATAGGTCAGCTTGCCAAAACAATTTTCGAAATTTATTAAAGATTTAAAAAATTAAACATCTTCCCTAGAGTCATGTTTAGATTGTAGGTATAGATATATTCCATATAAATAATAGAAATTTTCTATAAGTAGGTAATAGATTATTTTTCAAAATACGTGGAGATAGCTTTATTAAAGAAAATTGATTCTAATCATGTCATATCAGAATTGATCCCTATATTTGCCAGATTTGGAATTCCAAGTGTTTTGAAATCGGATGGTGGCAGACCAGTAGACAACTTACATCAGAACCACGGACTAAGATAGAGAGGACTGGAAACGAGCACATTTTTAACGGGTCCGAAGTGCCTCTGCTGATTTCCCTTGTACACAGCTGGTTTTAACGCTACCTAGTGGCTGGGCGGAATATGTAATGATGATAATAATTAAAATTATACTATGCAAATGGTAAACGATCACTTTGTACGATCCATTGTTCAAAATGTACAACGCGGATACTTTGTACTATTATATGCATAAAGTATATATATTATTAAATATTACTTATTAATATAAGTTATATACCTAAGTTAGCAAGTAAATAATACTATATATTATATATGACAAATTTTACTAAAAATGTTATAAATACATTTTATATTATAATCTGGAGAATCTCATGGGTACATCGATAATAGTTTATCATATATATATATATATTTCACAATCGCGATATCTACGTTAAATACTTATCATTTGCGTTTATCGTTGAAATGCATTTCACTAAGACACTGTCACAACCGAAACCACATATAACTATACAATTATAACTATATAACTATGCATGTAGTTTTTAATGATTTTTTTTTTCATTATTATATTTTATTTGTCATTATGATATATTTATATTGTACAAATTTTTAATTTGCTTTAAAACTGATATCTAATATTATAATACAATTAAGATTTATAATAATATTATTGATTGTTTGATTATTTTGATCATTATTAATATACGATGAAACAATTTACTTTTTATTTTTAATTTTTATATTTTAATAATTTACATTATAATTTATAATATTATATATACTTACTACTTAGGTATATAACTTATACATACTTTATGTATATAATAGTACAAAGTGTCCGCGTTCTGCAATGTACCTTTTTACCCGACCGTACAAAGTGACCTAGAACCTATACAAATAGTTGACATTTTACCAAGCAGATAGCGTGCAGGTTAGCTGTGTACAAATTTGGGTTTGGAAGTGCAGAGGGACCAATTGCAGTCTAGTTCCCGCCCATCTTATCGTTTCCAGTCATCTCTATCTTGGTCCGTGATCAGAACGGACAGTTTAAACAGTTTTCTGAGGATTTTGAATGGAATTGGAATTCTTCTCCAATATATGCGCAATCTTCTAATGGAATGGTTGAAAGAATAATACAAACGGTCAAAAATGTTAAATAAAGCTTTAGAAGATGGTCTTGATTGGAAAAATGTTTGATGGAGTATAGAAACACCCCAATTAGTAAACTTATTCCAGCTCCAGCTGAGATATTATTTAAAAGAAAAGTGGGATAAAATGCACTTTACCATGCACCTCCCTAATTTTAAAATTATTTTTTTAAAAGACGTGTTTTTTGACCCTGATTTCGAAACTGTTTGAATTTTTTTGCGGAAACCATTATTTTGGAAGTTATAGCCATCCAAAGTTTGCGATTTTACGTATGCGAGCAACACTACTTTAATGCTCAGCGGAGGAACTCGTATATTTCTTCTTCACCGGGCACCCTTTTTTTTGATATTTTTTTTTTTTTTTGAATGTGTAATTGTGTAATCACTATCCATATACTACGACATAACTTACTCTGTAACCTACTTAAGGTGGTGTTGCATAGCAAGTCGGGGGATATTTTCGATTTGCGGAGCTGAACGACGGCGTTGAGGAGCGCAGCGAGGATTGCCGATACACGCGTAATCACTGCAACTTTGAACTTCCATAACTTTTGAACGGTAAGTTTCCGGGAAGTTTTGAGGAAAACCGAGGCCTACCCAAGGTGGTTTTACACAGCAAATCGGGGGATATTTTCGATTTTTTTTGTCCGAGCGAGCGCAGCGACCGAGTGACCTCGCTCGGTGCCTCGGTGCAACAATAATGCACTTTTTATGAACCCTGTGACCTACTTTGGTAGGATTCTAAAAATATACTATAATATACTTATGTTATTTTAACAGGCGTGGTTACAATATACCTGATAAAAATTGCAAAATAACTTAATATAGCTTATTCTATAATCATAAAGATAATTTAATATGCATATTGGTATAATAATACCTATACAATTTAGTAATAAGATAGTTATAAAATATATTATATAGCGATATTGATGTAAATATAGAACTAAGACCAATTAAAATGTGCTTTCTTTTCTTAATTATCCTAATTTATTATAGTTATAGGTATATAATGTTTAATTTTTAAAATTATTATATGCACTTAAGACGATAACTACGATAAAATAAATACTATAATATTATAAAATAATAATAGTCTGCCCGTGACAGTGCAATAGCGAGTAGGTGATTATCCATAAATTCTTCTTTAAATACATACTGTAATTTATAATGTCGAGTTTAAATCTTTTAAACGGGCGCCCGGGAATTGGGCCACAATTCACCTTTTTTTTCATAGGTATACGGTAATTGGGCCACCAAAATTTTATATTTATAATAGGAAGACCCGGTGATTGGGCCACTATTACATTTTAAATTTTAATAAAATAATATTTAAGAGGATGTCAGAGCACTATTTGTTTACTCTAAGATTACTTAAAATCATAGAAAAAATTATTCTGCGTAAATGCGTTTTGTCTATGTTGCGCGTATACATATTTTTATATGAATTGATATAATTCCTAATACTGCAGCGCACACGAAACTTTACTCGAAGCGACTGCGTATGCCTTATCAAAAGGTAATAAATTATCCAATATCTTATGATGTAGAATTATCAATTGTCATCAAATGAAATGGATAAAAATAGTCATACGCGTATAGTGTGCAAAGATTATGAAACATTGTAAATTGCAGTGGTGGTTTTGGCAATAATTTTCTGAGAAGGCGATAAATAATTTCACTTAAGTCCCCCCACACCCCCTGACACTATTTAACAAGAAATAAAACCAAAAGTAAATAATCTGTGATCTGTATACTAATTGATATAATTGTATATAACTAGTCAAAAATATAACTATATCAATAAGGTGCTCCATAAATAATCTATTCAGTCTCACATTTTTGTTGTAATGTTTTTTAAATAACTTTCCATGTTCACTGAGAGCATCAACAATAGTTACAGAATTTTTTTCTAAGTTTTTTAAGTTAAAATGATTGCGAATATGCTCCTTTGACAACTCATGTCTTTGTAAACTTCTAGGCAAATTTTTAAAATCCCAATACCCTTCAGTAGACCAAACAGACTTTGTATGCCCTAATACCAAACAAGGCCAACAAAATAATTTTTCTAGGTAATAACTACCAAAATGCCAAGAGTGTTGTTTATACCAAGCTACACTAAATGACCTAGAAAACAATTTGCCACTTTTTTTGTCAGTAGTTAAACATGATAACGATGAAGTAGGTTTTTACCTTGCTGAAGTATATCTGTTTTATCACGAGAAATTAATTGACTGAACGGAGTTCCAAGTAAACATACAATTGGGTCATATATTGGATTCATTATATTTTAATATTATAATAACTAAAGTTTAAAACCAAGAATCAAAATAATTAGAAACACTCTACAATAGGAAGTTGGGACTAGAATTATTGTACCTACTTATACTTATAATTGATAACTTATAAAATAATTGCATAGGGACTAATCTGTAACCACTAATGATTAATACAAGTTACAACATACAATATTAATAATTATACTATTATAGGATTGGTAACTATACATTTTCATAATTATTTACTTTTATAAATAGAGAAATACGATTTATTTTGATATTAATTGAAATGGAGCAGTTTTGTGATTGTGTCATTGTGATAAGCCGCGAGGTTGATCCTTATCACGGAAGGAGGAATAAAATATTTATTGCCGCCCAACTATCAAAGAGCATGCGCAGTTTAAATAATTGTTTAAGTGTGTGAGTGTGTAATTTCGTGTACACTTTGATAGCACAGTAGGCGACAGAATCGGTTGCCGCCTCAATCCTCTACAGTTGTAGAACAGTACGAAAATAACGTAATATTTTAAATATTTTTAAAGCTATTCCTGTCATTGAAGTATTAGAATTTATTGAAAAATGTTAAAAATACATAGGCACATTTTTTTTTATAATCATTTAAACATCGAATTTTGACAGAATTTTTCAAAATCTCGAAAATTATCAATCATTGTAATTAATAAATTATAAAATGTTCAGTTTTTATAGCTAAGGATTGAAAATTTAAAACAAGATTCCACGTAAGTAGTTAATTCTCTTACCGAAAAATCTGAAAAATATACAATCACAGTTTATTTTTATAGTAATTTTATGTTCAAATTTGGACGAAATTACATATTAAAAAACCTAGTTATTTTGTTGTGATTACCTATATAATATTATTCGTGGGTACCTACTTGAAACTTCTAAAGTGTAATATTATATATCTATGATAGTATCAGGGTTTGTTATTGATGTTGATGTATAACGTGTTATAAGTACCTAATGGATATTGTGATGTGATATGATTAATTTGGAATTTATTATAGGTCAATTTTTGTTTTAATACCATAGATATGTATATAATTTGTCTTAAACCTTGACTGACATACCGTCTTCGCTCAAAATCGTTTTTCTTATACAATGATATTGTATCATAGAATTCAAATTTAATAGCATCCATTATACAGTGACCCACTTTTTTTTAGTATGTATATTACTTGTATTAATATTTATGTTATATTTAAAATTTTAAAAGAGATGTGGTTGCTTAAATAGTTTCAAGTACTATTGTTATTTTTAAAGGAAGAGAGATGTGGTAACGCTGGAATAGTAGACTCACTGATGTTATCATATTAGTGTTGTTGTGTAACGTAGGTACCTTTTATAAGAGTCTGTTGCTTTATTATGTAGCTTCTAAGTTTTAACTTAATAAATAAAGGTCTAATTAAACCAACATTAAAGGTTTTAATATGTTGATTTGTTAAAGTATTAAAACACTACACATATGATTTTATATTCTGTAGTTTACAGGTCGAATAGCCGATAATTTATAGACCCGCTAACATTAATCGTCGTTCAAGCAACACCCAATTTTTTTAAACGGATCATTAGTGCATTAACGGATCGGTAAATCGCCAATGATTGTTTAAGCAACCTAGTATGAGAATGATTGGTTAAAATCATTAGATTTAAACTTAGTACCACGAATTAAGATATACAGGATACGAAACGAACTTGTGATAAGTGAAACTCTCACATTCTGACGTTGGGGCTAGACTACTAGCGCTTTATAGGATTCTTCTGTGTTAACCGGGAGAATAAAGAACTAATTATTCTTCCGGTTAACACAACAATCCTATAAAGCGCTAGTAGTCTAGCCGCAACGTCAGAAGGTGCGGGCTTCACTTATCACAAGTTCGTTTTGTATCCTGTTTATCTTAATTATCTTTATAAGTACCTACTTAGAGACATGACTTAATAAACAGGCATGATCACCAAAAAACCTATTTTTCCTATCACTGCGCATTTTCCCCAGACTTGGCAGAAACAGTAAAATTCCTATGTAATTTTAGTGGGAATAAAATTTTTTCTATGAGTTTTCTACGATATTAGTTTTTCTTCCAAGTCTGGGGAAGTATAAAATATGCGTGAAATAATCTAGTGATCATGCCTGTTTATTCAGTCATGCTTAGAGAGTTGTCTTCAAGTAAAGCAAGAAAAAAATGTATTTTTGATAAAATAGGTTTTTTTATATAATATTAACTTTTAAATTCTGAGCGGAGCGAGGGAGCTAGTGGTTTTACAATGATGTTTATTATTTTATCCTGTATCCAAAATTTCTAAAAGAAGGAGTGTTTTGATTTCAACATAATATGTTATATATTATATTATATATAATATATTATAGTATATTATAGTACCTACATTATCTTTTAGCAAATTGGATCAAGATGGTACTTTAGAGAGGGAGTTTTTCGATTTTCTCATTAGTTAATTAATGCCACGGAAAAACCAACGAATAAAAATTTATAATATTATAATATTAATTCAACTTACATGATATAATAAATAATAAAAATATAAAATATACAGACTGACAAACTGTCTCCGCTCAGAATCGTTTTTCTTATACAATGATATTATATCATTGAATTCAAGTTTAATAGTAGTTAATATTTAATACAATCCATTATACATTGATCCACTTGTAAAATACTGTACAACAGCTTTGATGTTTATTTGTAAATACCTAAGTATACCAACTGTTAATAAATTAAAAATTTTTTATTAAAATTTGAATTTAAATTAATGAAATATGAAGTAGGTATTAACCTTTATTATAATTACTACAATAAAATTAGTATACTATAGACATAAATTACATATATAAATTTTATAATTTTATATTACAATTGTCAATTTGTGAAATAGGTAGTTAGAAAAATGTACGAAGCGTAGCGATTGTAAAGCATGTTTTGTCAAAGGGCCCTATGCAATTTCACCCTTTATTCAGTTTTATGGTTTACTGCTAGGGTTCACTACAATCTAGTTCTACCACAGAACAATATAGAAGCGACACTCAGTCAGCTGATCGGGTTCTACCCAGGTAGCATTTTGTAATTATAATATTATAATATTATTATAATAATGTTTAATATTTAATTTTAAAGTATAGTTAAAATTATTCAAATTAATAGGTAAATAGAAATTGGCAGATTTACCTTGCGTGTATACATTTACTCGATATTCGTGCACTTTCATCAGTGTTTTCTATATGTTCGTACAATGCTTCTCCGCTTATCGATTTTAAAGTTATATTTTCTTCTGATTCCTCCATATTATATTAAAAGACAATTAAATAATTGTACATTGGTATAAACTCACAAACTTAACTAGTTAATAATTTTATAACTATTTGTGTATATTTTTCTGATGGATGAAGTAGATAACTAGGGAAACTGTTTATTACAATTATTATTATTAATTATTTATATTCCAAACAATATTTTATTAAGAATACAATTGTATAGACCTAAATGCGGACTGGATGACTGGGATACCGGGACATTTTCCCGTAATAGAGGTGGGCTCTTATAAAATATTTGAATATATATTTATTAATATAATTACCGTGCAATTATAAATTAAAATATTATCTAATAAGTATGTAATATTATTAAACATAAAAACCCAGATTTCTGCTTATTAAAGAAACAAATCAAGTCAAATAATATAAATGAAAGTTGGGGAAGTGCCGGTATTTTTATTAACAATTATCTCACTAAATATAATAGTTACCTATTCTACAAAGCTAGGATTTTGGCTAAAGAAAAAGATTTCATATATGTATGGTTTAATGATTGTAAAATTTATATTTAAAAAAAAAACGAAAATAATAAAGGTTTTATTATCAACTAGCCAACCCAACCTGCCTTATTTTCCATTAAAAATTGTTGTCCTAAAATGCCATCCTTAGGTATAGGGAACGAATCACGTATTAGGTACTTGAAACTCCGTCTCTATATTAACATCATTAAATCTTAAAGTTATCTTAATCGAGGCTGATATTGATTACTACTAGTAATATTATTCCTGTTACTGTGATTTATATTGGGTCTATTTTCAGATTTCGATTATATTGTGGTCTATTAAAATTCGGATTTGTATTAACATTTTCTCTCGGATTATAATTTTTTCTGGATAAGTTAATACTGCTATTATTCGGTGCGTTATAATTATTGTTGTAACGATTGTCATTGTTAAGATTATTACTTCGCCTATTAAAATTACTGATATTTCCGGTTGCGTTATTTACTTGTCTACTCGGACTATTACCTCCGTAGTACTGATATGCATCGGACTCAGACTTAAGTTCAGTCTCTTTGTCCTTAGAAATCTGGATAGCTAATTCTAAAGTGGGTGGTTTTTGAGATTTTACTATGGTTTTTAAACTGGGTATTAATCCTTTAATAAAAACTACCAATGTTTGTTCGTTTAGCTGATCGCGAATTGTATCAGCCTGTTCCGTACTTTTATTCTTGGTGCTACGCATGAATTGTAATATAATTGTTCCACTCGTCGCGCATATGCACCTACGTCTTCGTTATTTCTCATTCGTACGGAATTTAACGCTACTTGGAGAGACAATGTCGATTGTTGAGGTTCGAATGCGTCTAATAGAATTAGTTTAATACCTTCTCAATAACTTGTGTCCCTATAACGACATACATTGAACGCCTGATCGAATAACTTGGTGTTAATAAATTTCATTAGTATGGGTAGGTCTTCCTTTTCCACAGCTGAACATGCCAAATCGCAATCCTTGATGAATTGGTATACGTCTCTCTCATCAGTACAGGTGGGGATCATAAGGGTGCCTTTGTCTAATTGAATTTTTCTAGGCATTTTAATTTTTCTAATTCGCTCAACTGGGTCCAAATGTGTATATTGGATTCCTACCTGAGTACGAGTGCCTATCCTCCTTAGTTCAGTTTCAGTAACTATTGCCGGTTGTATACTTTTAATTAGTAAATTATTTTCCCTAATAGCCTCCAAATACTTTTCCCTATCAAAATCTATAGAATATTGATAACCTTCTTCAGTGCTTAAGTCAACTAATAGTTCCTTATCATCGACTATTGTTGTGTCGTCAACTGGTTTGTTACCAGTTTCTTTGGGAATAGCTGTTTCCTTATTTTAATTCACTATCTTTATTATTAATAATATCAGATTTAATTATTGCAACTTCTCTAAGTTCCTGATCTATTAATTGCACTATTTGAGATTCGCTTTCAGTTAAACTAGTATTATTTTCTTTCTAACTCATTAATCAATAGTCATAATCATGTAATTAAATAATGTAAAGGAACTTAAGTTAAACAGATTGAATAGATAAAATTAAATGGAATTGTCATGCTAGCGTAAAATAATTTAAATCATAATTAACTAGTTAATTAGCTAACAAATTCTTAGTTAGATAATTATAACAACAATATAAATAAAATACTAAATAAATAAATATATAATGAATAAATTAACAATTAAATAATAACACTGTTATTATTTTTCTACAATTAAATTCTGTTTTTTTAAATTAATTCAATTAATCAGTTAAAACGACATTCATTCAAAAATAGCAACTCTTATTAATTGTATTAATTGAATTAATTCAATATCTTTTTTATTATTTTTTAGATTCTGAGTGGAACGATGAATGTATTGATTTTACAATGATGTGTGTGTGAATGATTTTTGTGTCTGTGTACACGAGAAGAAGTCGAAATAATGCTTCGATTTTCAACTTCAGTATGACAGTATCTTGTTCGATTGGAAAGTGAATATCGTTGGTGCATTGGGGAGGTCAAAATTTAAAATTAACAATAGTTTTCACAAGCGCCGGAAAAAAAGACAAAAAAATTAAGGAAAAACGGGAATTTTTACGCAAAATCGGTTTTTGACAAAATTGAATTTGGTTTTTGGTGTGACTTTAAAATAAATGACCTTAATTACATGAAATTTTTCCTGACTGTTTATATTAGCATTTTTTTTATACAAAATGCCTTTTTTTTAAAAAATCTTGACTTATTTTGAGCTGTTTAGGGACATTTTCAGTTTCCAATTTTTTTGGTTTTTTATTCTATAAAATATATCAATACAATATTATTCGTTGGGTACAATTTTAAAATTGAATAAAAGGCTCCTACTATATTGTTACAATAGTAGTTCAAAAAGATTAAAAATCCTTAGTCACAGTTTTTATCTTCAAATGTTCAAATCTTGACAAAATACGGAGTAATCACGAAAATTAGAAAATTATTTTGAGTTGAGAATTCGTAAAAATTTTTCTTTTAAATCTAAGATTTGAAAATCTAATACAAGATTATTCATAAGTTTGCCAACCTTTATCAATAAAAAAATCTCTATCGGAAAGTCAAATTAAATATTTATGAGCGTTTGAAATTAAAATTTTTACAACATTGGATATTCACTCGATTTCTCATGTAGCGATTTCCTTATTTTGTTGTAATTCAAAAACGAATAACTATAGATACATGAAAATTTCACTGAATATTTAGACTAGCATTTCCTATACACCATATAATTTTGACTCTTTTTGAGCTGTTTACGGACATTTTCAGTTTTCAATTTTTAAAATTTTTTTTTTCTATAAATATCAATAACATTTTATTTGTTGGGTAAACAAGCGTGAAAATTTAATGCAAAGCTCCTGATTTATGGTTACAATAGCAGTTGAAAAATATTTAAAATACATATGCACAATTTTTTTTTTTATAAACAATTAAAGTTCAAATTTTGACAAAATTTACCAAGTTTTAAATTTAATAATTATTTTGTAGTTGAAAATGTATAAAATGTTCAACTTTTATATCTAAGGATTGAAAATGTAAATTAAGGTTCCACGTAAGTAGTTAATTCTGTTACCAACAAATCTAAAAGATAAAAACACACAATTTTTTAGATTCTGAGTGGAACGATGAATATATTTTTATAGTTATTTTATGTTCAAATTTGGAGGAAATTAAATATTTAAATAAAGAAAAATATTTTTTGTTATATATGTATAATATTATTTGTGGGTACTTAAAACTTCTAAAATATTCTATTATATATTTATATTCCAATTGTAATATTTAATGACTTTTAAACCCAGACCTCTCACCCCTATATTAGACATCATATAGCTAACAGTAAGGGGCCACTCGGCCACTAAGGACGCAACTACTCAAGTAACTGAGTGAGTGCATACTGTATACTACATAGTATAAGTAATAAGAAGCATACCTACTTAATGATATTAAGACAGCCCATATTTTTTTAAGGGGCAATGTATAATATATTTTATAATTTTATATAATATGCAAGCAACGAAAAAATGTAAAGTGATTAGGACACTAGCGCTTTCCACCTTTGCCTTATTAGAGTGTACAAAAGCCAAAATGCCCGTCTATTATAATCCTTGTAGTATAAGGCCTATGCTTATAATAATTAAAAAAAAATACTTGATCGATATTTTCTGCGATCTTGTAACTGTACAATGTGTAGGTACCTATTACAAACATGGTTGTACTGTCTGGTAAGTGTTTTATTTGCATACATTGTGAGACAATTTTCGATAGTTGTGCCCATGACTTTTAAACTCTGGCATAAGTATTAGCTACTAATTTTCTTACATTTTCAGGTCCTACGAACAAAAAACACAGTAAGAGCAACAATTATATGTACCACAAAACCAGATATGCATAGTAGGTACTACGATTTTTGTATATTTTATGAAATGGTTTTTTTTAACCAATGTATCATATATGACTAAAAATTAAAACGATTTTAAAATATTTTATTTTTATTAAATTAATGTTGGCTATAATGGTACTGCTGGATCCATCACCATGTTATCCATAATTGTAGATAAATCTCCGTCCTGAAACATGATTGAATAGTAATTGTATTAATTTTAATTTAAACGGAAAAATAAATTGCAACTTATACAAGGCTTCTGAATAATATGTTACATCCCAATATGGTCTATTATTAGTTACTTATTTAAATTTACATTAATACAATGTGTAATAGCCCCATGTATACTGACGACCATTGCTATATAAAATATAATTATACTTATGAGTGCCACCCAGTGGTGTTCATAGGGGGGTGCCCCCCAGGATAGAGCCCATGGTGAAATTGCAGATTTAATTAAAGCATTTCATGTATATCTACACTGTTTACTGTTTTTCACCATGATTAATTTAGCTGGTTGATTAAAATCGTTTTTGAGGAATCAACAAGGAAATGATTGTCAGGACTTGCTTTAATGACTTTGATGTTAAATTCACAGTTAGATAACATTAAAATATATATTTTAATATATATATGAAATTGTCAATATTTTTTAAAAAAGAATTAATTTTATTAAAAATATTATACTTAATATTTATTATAAAATTAAATTGCGCAATTTTTATTTGTATTGTGTAGGTATTTCATAATTATAACCACCCAGCTCCCTAAATTATGTATAGTTATGGCTATGTTAGTCGTGCTATGCTTGAATAGTGATAAATTGAAAAAATTAGCCCATAGTGAAAATAATTTTTATATAAGCTACTGGTGCCACCTATTCTCCCAAACTACAGACTAAAATTCCTTCCTTTATTAAACCCACTTATGTATCTGAGTGCTATGTGTAATTGTTATAAAAGTTGTATTTATATATTGTCGTATATTGTAGACAGTCGTCAAAATATTATTTCATATATGTAATAGAGGTGGGAACTTTTTATTGTAAAACATTGACATAGGTCAGTGAAGCATATGTGCTGAGACAGCGATAAGATTACTATATAACACCGCCGCACACACCTATAGTCAATGAGGTTTATTACAAACTGAACAGTGCTCTGGTTGTGGCGTCCTAATAGTCATTCCAATTTAGGAAACGAACGAAGAACTGACAAAATGCTACCATCGTACCTCAAAGGTTAACAGTGCTAATCTGAATATATTCTAGAGACAGTCATTAGCCTAGAGCGTACGAGGGTAAGGTATAAAGTTGGTTTACCGCGTATTATCCAATACGGGTGATACCACAATATACATATATTTATACATAGTTAAGTAATAAAAATTTACTTTTGATTTAAGGCGCCTGTTTATAATTGTCTTCAGGTCTTGTTCTTGTGGTCCATGAAGAAAATATTTATATTATGTACCATGTATGTATATTGTTATTTATAATTTAATAATTACTATTTGACGTGTCTGCCACAAACACTGTCCACTATGCTTATTTCTGCAGACACGGCATTCTTAAACAACAATACAAATTGTAAATAGTCCATAAATTCAATATATACCTATTTTATTAATAATAAGTAAATAAGTTTTGTCATATATATTAACCTTTCTTTGTAGAATATTTATCACGTTTATACCTGGTGCAACGGCCAGCATGGTATTTCCAACATGTTTGGCATTCTTAAAAAAACATTATAAATTTGGTATGTGAAATTAATTTCCTACATCAAATACTTAATATACATACTTGGTTTTTCTGCAGTTTCAAACACATCTAAAAAAAAATTAAGTCAAATAATCAAAATGTGGGCATGCCTACTCTCCTCATAGTTCTTAAATTTAATAAAAAATGATATAGTTAAATACGTTTTGTCATATATATTAACCTTTCTTTGCGGAATATCGTCCTCTGAAACTGCCAGCATAGTAATTCCTGCATGTTCGGAATTCTTAAAAAAAAATTATAAGTTTGGTATGTGAAATGAATTACCTACATTAAATACCTAATATAAATACTTGGTGTGATGTCCGCAGTTTCAATCAAAGCATCTAAAAAATTAAGTAAGGAATTACCTAATTCAAATTAAATTGTGGGCATGCTTACGACTGGTTTTTGATGGTGGTACCATGGACGTGGAAGCCCTTGGCTCGTCCACTCCACAATAACAATTATGGTTGATAGTTAGGGGCGAACGCAGGGGGGGTTTAGGTTTTTAAAAACCCCCCGAAATAGAAGATACAAAAAATAAATTATCTGACCTATAAATGTATTACTAATAACATTTCAAAAAAATTAAAATAAATTATTAAAAAGTTTCCCTTCTCCCGTGGTTTGTAAATTAATGGATACAGTAAAATCACCAATAAAATGTATGATAATGCAGTTTAGAATTGAGTATGACAGTATTTTATAACTTATTAATAACTGATGGACATCGAAGGCCTCCAATCCGATGATGTACGTAATGTAGACAGATAACGAGTGTAACTGCCGTCAAGCGGAAATTCGCAACGCCCCGTCTTATCTAGAATCTAGATAATTCTAGAAATTGTATCATTGTTCAATAATCAATATAATATACTATAGTATGCCAATGAACAACGAACTGTCGTATACTCGTGTCTCGTATTATAGCCTGTATTGCTATACTAAAGACGTAATATTAAAATCTGACGCAGATCGTAATGTGAGTTTTTGATTTTTTGCAATAATAATATTAATAAATAATATTATAATATATAATATATTATTTATTATTATAATATAATATTATTGTTATTTGTTATATATTTTATTTATAGATTTTTCCGAATGATAATGCAAATTTTTGTCGTAAGTAATTGAATGACATTGAAAAATATGAAGTTCTTGTGCATAATTGGATACCTGATGTAGGGGAGACCGGGGCAAGTTGGCCTCAGGGGTAAATTGACACATAACAAATATAAGTTATACAATTTATGTTGGACAAACTGTAGCACCATCGATGAATCAATCATATGATTACCCCCTATCATGCGTGATAACAAAACTTAACGATTTAATCTATTTCAGTTATTATCAATTTTGTATATTTATCTGTTAAAAGTAATTTTTATGATGCTTAAAAAAAATATATTTTTTTAGAATAAACAACGTATTAATTTAATTTCAACACATCAAAATAAAGATAACAGTACTAATTAATATCATAATTGTTGTGTTAATTAAACATCCCACTTTTTTCCAAAATGCCAAATATTAGAAAAAACCGTTTGGGGTTAATTGACATAAGTAGATCGGGGCAAATTGACACGTGTTTCTAGAAATTTTCATTTTACAATGATATGTTTCCTTATATGTAGGTATTTAGCAATGGTTAGAAATTATAAAAGGACATCAAGTAGAGCAAAAGTACCTATCGACGTAATAAAAATTGCCGTAAAAAAGTTTTAGTTGACAATATGTCACGCAGAAGTGTAGCACAAGATTACAATATACCGTTTAAAACATTATCACGCTATTGTAAAAAACGTGAACTCTTAAAGCGGGTTTCCACTATACACGTACACGTATACGTGTATAAAAATACTTTGCTGTGATTGGTTGGTACCCATGGTAACCGTATGGTATACCAATGTGTTTATACGTTCTTACCACACGATTAACCATGTTACCGTATTGTTGAACATAGCTCAACATTTTTCGTGTACACGGTACACAATACTGCCTGTCGCTCAGATATCAATGGAATCGTCAAATTCGACGTCAATCTTTAATAGAAATATCCCAAATATGGAATCGTCTAAAGTTTTAGTAAGTACCTTTTATTTTTACTTAACTACTTTTTTAGCTAATTAGTTCTAATGATCAAGAAGTTTCATTTATTCGCTAAGCAGTTTAGGTCTGTCTACACTGACCACAGTGTTATTAATAATTCAAGTATTCCACATTTATTTTATGATTTACTTAGTAATTGCTTTTTTTATATATCTCTTATTGAATCTGGTTTATCTAAATTGAGCTATATAACTGAGTAATATCCTACCAACTGTCACTTTTATTTCGTAAATCCTTAGATGAAGGTGTCTATCCTAATATTTTATAGCTTAGGACTGTTAACTCTATTTATAATTCATGGAATAAGTGTAATGTTGCCAACTATCGTCCAATATCCTTATTAAGTCATATAGCTAAATTATTTGATTCACTAGTCTTGAAATCAATTACATCAATTGACCTGCCGTCAATTCAATCCTAATTTGATGAACAGCATGGTTTCTGTCCTGGCCGATCAACTAACACTTGTAACTTGTCTTTTTCAATTATATATTTGATGCATTTAATAATCATTCTCAGGTTGGTGTTATAAACATAATACCTACATGGATTTTACAAAAGCATTTGATAGCGTTGATCATACATTACTGACGGAGGTTTTGCTAGGAATATTATATTATAATACTTATACATTTTGATCATGTATAACATTAAGTCTTCAACAATGTACCTACATCATCAATGTTTATACCTATTACACTAATATACAATTTATATAATAATTAATGGTATACCTACTACTTATTAGTCGTTATGGACTGATTTTGTAATTTATTTTTAAAAAAAGTAACAATTTGTAACGCTATTGTATTTACTTTTAGTTTTTACTTTATTTATAATTAGACCCCAAAATACTATTACTTTTTTATTTGAGACTGATCAATAGCCACCATTCCTCATCAAATAATATGACCAGTCTGTGTGCAACTACTGTTCCAATAACTGTGATGTTATGTATCATTTAATTGACAGTTTAGCCATTGTATTTTTATTTATATTATTTAATTTATGTATTTTATAATTTGATTTTATAGTATAAGACTTAAGTGCAATGTTGAATGTTTTAGGGAATTCTATGCAGTAAATGTAATTACTTAATGGATTTGAACGAGAAAAATCACAAATGTTCAGAAAGTAACTAAAAATTATAAATATATAATATAATGGAACCGGATTTTTATTCTTTTATTGTTTTTGTGAAGACATACATGTCTTATCACAATAGCAAATTGTACGTTTCAAAAACACATTTTACCCTTTTGTTTTTAAAATTAGAGTGAATTAATCCCTTATACAATTTAAAACTTAAAATTTGGTATGTTTCACGTTTATAAGACGACTTAAAACATGGCGGTGTGGCATCTTTTCAATTTAAATAGAGTATTCTATACCAATTAATATTATATATTTTTAGATCAGCGCACACAGTATACATTCCAAAGAATTCAACCCAAAGCTGTAAGTGTTGCAGCTCCAAGTGAATCATCATACCCTAAGTCTTCAAAACCATCATTAATATCTAACATTATGGCTCAAATTGAACAGGAAGAAACACATAGCGGTGTGGCATCCTTTCAATTTAAATAGAATATTCTATACCAATTTATATTATATATTTTTAGATCAGCGCACACAGTATACATTCCAAAAAATTCAACCCAAAGCTGTAAGTGTTGCAGCTCCAAGTGAATCATCATACCCTAAGTCTTCCAAACCATCATTAATATCTAACATTATGGCTGAATTTGAACACGAAGAACACAGCAATACTTCAAGCCTCTCAGAGAACAATGATGATGACGATAATGAATTTTATACAAATCTCATTAGTGCGATAAATGAACGTAATCCATTATGGGATCATCGGCTTCCTATGGCAGATCGTTATGAGCCGATAAAACAAATGCTTTGGAATGAGATTTATGTTGCACTGAATGGTTAGTTTTAATTCATCTACAATCTATAATCTAATACTTCATTATAATTTTGATATGATTATTGAATATAACCAGGTATATATCCAATAGAAATTTTAAAGAAAAAATGGAAATACTTGAGGGAGAAGTATGTCAGGGAAAAAAAAAACCAGCAAGTGGTGCTGCAGGAGGGAAAAAAAAATTTGGTGCCACATGCAGTCATTGCATTTTTTAAATGATGTTATTACCAGCAATTATAAGTAAGATAATATAATAATGAATATTAAAAGGGAAAACTATTTTTTTTTTTTTAATAACAAATGTAATTTTAGGTACTAATTGTCAAATGTGAATAACTAAATTTTTTTTTTTTAGAACTACAAGCAACATTCCATCATTGACCGAGAATATCTCACATGTAGACAAAGAAGACTTCAATGGACAGAGCACTAAACCTACTAAAAGTAATTAATACTTATATATATTTATTTGCATATTATAACAATTACTAACTATGAATTTTAAATCTTAAATTGTCAACTTATTTTGTTATTTTATGTAGTTCTGATTAATATTTGTGTTTAGGATCAAAGTCTGACACTTTTGAAGATTTGATTTTGAAAGAATTACGTGAGTCCAGACCTGTTGCTCCATCTACCAATTGCTCCATCGAAGAAGACGGGGACTTACATTATTGTAAATACTTAGCCTCACTGATGAAGAATATTCCAAAAAAAAAAAAAATAGCTTTGCAATCAAATCTCATTTGCCAGGTAATTAATTGTTTGGAAGACTGAAAATTTTGTTTAATGCCTATATCTACTAAGTATTTGTTATTATTATTTTTATATAATTTGTATTGTACTGGGAAGTTAAACAAATTCAATTTTGTAGTTTTGTTTTTATTTTATAATTTTTATCAATTGTGCTATATTTAAGTATTCAATCTATCAGGAAGAGACTGTATAAGTATTATTTTTTTTTATTGAATATTCTACAATTAATTCAATTTTGTAGTTTTGTTTTTGTTATATTTAACTAATCAGAAAAAAGTAAAGACTGTATGATTATTATTTGTTTTGTAATTTTTCCTATACTGGGAAGTTCTACAAATTCAATTTTGTAGTCATGTTTTTATTTTATAATGTTTATCAATTGTGTTATATTTAAATATTTAATTCATCAGGAAGAGACTGTATAATTATTATTTTTTTTATTGAATATTCTACAATTAATTCAATTTTGTAGTTTTGTTTTTGTTATATTTAACTAATCAGGATAAAAGTAAAGGCTGTATGATTATTATTTGTTTTGTAATTTTTCTCATACTTAAAATTCTACAAATTCAATTTTGAAGTTAATATGTTTATGTTTTTGTTTTTATTTTACAATAAATAGTTTAATAAATTTATGGTTCAAATAGTTATAAATTAATTAATCTTTCATATTGGAATAAAGTCGCACCTTCAGCTGAAAAATAGTCTTTAAGTTTGTCTCTTATTGCTTTAGCGTCTGCTGTGTATGTATTAGTTCCTAATCGGTGGACTGGTTCTAAAGCTCCCTGTGGTTCCCACTGATTGCTTTGTTCGGTGTCTAAAGTTCCACTATAATACCGTACACCTAGGATACATTCAGGTTAAAAAATAATCAAATAGTATTAAGTATTTTTTTATTATAAGTACCAGCATTGTTTTCAGACAGTTTTACAAAGTTATGCAGTACAACAGCAGCTTTTGTAATTGTATTAACAGTTTTATGTCCAGCAATTATCGGTTTTCTAAAAATCCGCCATTTTGAGGCCATTAACCCAAAAGTGTTTTCTATAGTCCGTCTACCTCTGGAAAGCCTGTATAAAAAATGTTTTGTTTACAATCATTAGAATATTTAATTATTTAATTCTTGAGACAAACCTATAGTTAAAAATGGATTCCTTTAATGGTAGTTTTCGTTTACCTCTTCCTGGATAAGGATGCATAAGGTTTGAAAGTAATGGAAACGCTTCATCCCCTAGTGCATAATATGGAATTGGACCACTGTTTTCATGTATTTCTTTATCAGCTGGAAAATTTAAATTATTGTGTATGAAACCCTTGCCCATTTCAGAGTTTGAAAAAACTCCACCATCGCTGCATCTCCCAGCTGCACCAATATCGACTAACGTAAAATTATATTTGGCGTCACACATTGCCAACAGTATATTACTATGGGACCCTTTGTAGTTATAGTGCTCAGATCCACTGTTAGCAAATGCCTATTCAATTATTAAAATAATTAAGTAATTTTTATTCATTTAAATAAATACTATTAAAAAGTTAATAATTATTATTACCTGGTGTATAATATGTTTACCGTCGATGCTGCCAATACAATTTGGCACTTGGCATATTCTCTCGAAGTCAACCGGTAATTGAGCCCATTTAAATGTATCTGGTACAACTAATACCTATCATTGGAAGTTATAAAAATAATGGCTATAATTCGCTATATATATTGATCACATACACAAAGCTGGGCAAATTAGTCACTTTTTTCAACTAGTTAAAGTTAAGTTACTTTAATATAAAAACTAAGTTAGGATATAAGATACTTTCTAAAATTTATCAAATTTATAACTTAATTAGATAGAAGTTAGTTGGGTGAAAATACTAACTTAAGTTAGACTAGAAGTTAGAAGTAAGTTTTTATATTAGTTCAAAATATAAATTTAAAATACAATTTTTTTAAATGTTATGTATTACATAAATTAATCATCAAGTACATTAAATTCAACTAATTAAGTTACAAAGTTAATATGAATTAAATTAAAAAAGTAACTTTCTAACTAGTTACAGCTTTGTACATACATAGTGTATAACCAGAATACAACATACTTTTTGGTTTAATGTATCCCATAAAACTTCACAACATTGTAAAATTAATTTTGATACGGTAGCTTTTCCTATACGAAAACCGTATGTAATCGACATCATTGATTCCCCAGACGCAAGATATCTGTAATAGTCACACATTATTGTACTTAATATAATAATTTACTAAATAAATATAGCAATGAATTATTATTATGGTAGGTATATTACCGCAATGTTGCAGTTA
Source organism: Macrosiphum euphorbiae (assembly GCA_949089665.1). Lineage (NCBI taxonomy): Eukaryota > Metazoa > Arthropoda > Insecta > Hemiptera > Aphididae > Macrosiphum > Macrosiphum euphorbiae. The sequence goes on from CARXXK010000002.1 coordinate 63,040,167, forward strand.
GGATTTCTCCAACTGATATTATATCAGGCCGACTTGGGAAACGCTTTATTTTGGGTCCAACTAGACACACCAACTCTTCAAATGTGCTGGCAGACATTCTAATAAAGTTTTGGTACTGTTCAGAATTTGTCAATTGAAGTTCACTACTTAAACAATGATAATGTCCGTGTACTATTCTTTCTTTTAAAAAAGGTTGAACATGCCATTTGGATTTTGATCTAGTAAATCATAATTTAACATTAAAGAACAATATGTAGGTATAGAAATAAAAGATTATATAATCTCTGATTTTTTTTTTTTTTTTTGTGTGAAATGGCTAAATATACAAGCAACACATTTCTTCGATGAATCTTAATAAAATAATTATACCATTGAAGTTCTTGATTTTCCATCATATTTTTAAAATTTAACAAATTAAACAGTGTTGACAGTAAAATAAAAACAAAATGCGTTTAAAACTTTAAAAAAATTTAAGAATAAAATATTAGCACAAATCATAATTAAATTATAATAATATGTATTATGTATTTAAATATTTTAAAAAAGGCGGGATATCCTTTGTGTACCGTTATCAAGAACCATATATAATAAAACCATAGTTACCAAAGTAACCAGTGTGAAACGTTTTGAAGACCGTTCGAATCGAAAATTTATTTGTCATTTGTGCACGCACACGTGAACGTGTATAGTGGAAACCCGCCTTTAGATAACGAATAAGATCATATTAACCAGGTTAGTGGTGTAGGGTACAGTAAACATAAACAAGTATTTTCAATATGTGAAGAGGAACAGCTTGCTGCTTATATAAAAAAATCTTCAGATATTTATTATGGCTTATCACCAAACGAAGTTCGTAAGCTAGCATATCAGTATGCATATGAATTGAAAATAAAAAACATTCCTGAAAGTTGGTTGAAAAATAAAATTTCTGGGCCAGATTGGTTTACTAGTTTTAAAAAACGTAGGACTGATTTATCTATACGAATTCCAGAAGCGACAAGTCTTGCTAGAGCATCCAGTTTTAATAGAATAAATGTTCAAAGATTTTTTGATAATTTAAAAATCGTTTTAAGTCGTCATTCATTTGGTCCGGGGGATATATATAACATGGACGAAACGGGTATAACCACAGTACAGAAACCCAATAAAGTTGTAGCTCGTAAAGGTTTTAAGCAAATTGGTCGAATAACATCAGCTGAAAGAGGCACATTAGTTACTTTGGCGTATTCTGTTTCAGCAGCAGGTAACAGTGTTCCACCATATTTTGTTTTTCCCAGTGTTAATTTTCGAGATTATTTTTTATCCAATGGTCCTTCTGGCTGTGCTGGCGGTGCAAACGTGTCAGGGTGGATGAATGAAACCCATTTTGTTGAATATTTAAAACATTTTGTTAGATTTGTGAAATGTTCAAAAGAGAAACCAATATTATTGTTACTCGACAATCATGAATCGCATTTATCAATAGAAGGTCTAAACTATTGTAAAGAAAATGGTATCATTATGCTATCATTCCCACCCCACTGCTCGCATAAGTTACAGCCATTAGACAGGAGTGTTTTCGGACCACTTAAAAAATACGTCAATACCACGTGTGATTCGTGGATAGTTAATAATCCTGGAAAAACGATGTCTATATACGATATACCTAGTATTATTAAGCAAGCATTACCACTCGCTGCTACTCCGACTAATATTTCATCCGGTTTTTCTGTCAGTGGGATTTATCCATTTAATCCGGATATTTTCACTGAAGTTGATTTTATGCCAGGTTATGCTACAGATAGACCTGAAGTATTAATTGAAGAACCAAATCAACAAGATTGCATTGATTTACCGCCTGATATTTCAAATAATTTTACTAACAATCAACTATTAATAAAAGAACCAGTTGCGTCCACTTCAAATAATTCTACTAACAATCTACCAGAAACAGAAGAGCCAGTTGCGTCAACTTCAAATAATTTTACAAGTAGCCCTTTACCTGCCAATCTAAACACATTATCACCTATTATAACACCAGAAGATATTAGACCATTACCAAAAGAACCACAAAGAAAAGCAGGTAGAACAAATCCTAGGAAACGTCACACAGCTATACTAACAGATACACCCGAGAAAGAAAAATTAGAAAAACAAAAACAGGAAAGACAGGCGAAAAAATCAAGTGGAAGTAAAAAGCGACAGTCAAAAACAATAAAGTTGGCGAAAAAAAAGTTAATTTTAAATGACGACGAAGAAGACGATACAATGTGTTTAGTTTGTTGTGAGTTATTTTCGTCCAGTCGCCCCAAAGACAAATGGGTTCAATGCGTTAAATGCAAAAATTGGTCTCGCGAAGCATGCACCAGTCAAGAAGATCGATATATTTGTCAACACTGTGACTCAGATGACGACATAGATTAGTTTTCTAGAGAATTTAAAGTTTTTAATTTTATAATTTTAATACAGTTCAATATTTTTCTTAAGTCAAAAAAGTTTCAAGTTATTTTTAAAAATGTATTATTCTTATAATCTATTATGTATTATTATTATTTTGTTTTTACAAAAAATGTTATTAGTAGGGCAGATGACTTGTAGGTCTAAAAAAGCTCTAAATATGCAAGCACTTATGCACTAAAAAACCCCATAATATGCAATTAAAATATGCACTTAAAATTTTTTTTAGCCTTTTTATTTAAATAATAAATACATAATACATTAACATTATTATTTATTAATTATTAATTATTATTTATTATTTATTTAATTATTATTTATTACATTAATTAGTAATTAATACATTTTACTTAATTTTCTTAATTTTCGTCTACATCTTCTGACTCTAAAAAAAATAATACCCATGGTTTAGTAAAAATAATTTTAGCCATTACATATTTAATTATTATAATACTTTTACCTTGAAAATTACATTGAACGATCAAATGTTTTTTTAAATTTTCAAACTGAAAAAATTGTCTGTTGTCTGCCAAAAGAACTTTGAACATTGAAAATTACCTTTCAACGTCGACAGAGTTAACTGGAGCGTATTTGTAGTAGACCAAATCGTTTATGCTAAGATTTTCGGGTAGTTCGTCCATTGAAGTTTCTTCGCCATTTAAAATGTTTGAAATTCGAATTAAACTTTGATATCCGATATTTTTTTTCAGAACATCATTCATTTTTTCTTTAACAATTTTTCCAATTTGGACATTATAGAAGCGAAACTCGATCAGCTGATTGGAGTATTGGTTCCCTATGATCTGAAGTCTGAACTTACGAAAAACATGGAATTGGTTCCCGCACCAACATGATGTTAGACCAGTATATTAAGAATTGGTTCCAAGACTATGGCGGGATACGGGACGCGGGGTTTTCACGTATGCCACGGCCTCCTAACCGTGTTCAAGGCCGCGATCGCCTGGTTCGGCCAACGCACGGAGTTTCGCACCCCTGGTAATACGGGTCGAGCGCGTATCTTAACAACCGCCTCTGTAATTATTTCCGTTCCTACCACGATTAAAGATAGAATGGTTGCACAACGAACTATGATAAGAAACAATTTAATGATGCTCATAGTTTCTTTTATTATCAACGATACTCTAGAAACTTTTACAAGCGCTCATAGGGTATAAATTATGTACTACTCATCAGAATTCAAGATTCTTCTGTAATAATATGCACATTATTTTCCCGCGAAAATGCAAAAAAAAGTACATACACGATTAAAAATACGATATTTTCAACGATTTTTACATTCGTGATTACATGGTAGCTACTACCTACGTAATTTTAATTGTAAAGTTTGGTTTAAAGTCACATCCTAATAAAAATTTATTTCTCATTCTGAGAAGTTTAGAGTTAAGTTTTGTGAAACATGCTGGCTTTATTGATGTGTTTAATGAAACATTGTCAAATTTTCTAAGTACTAATAATCCTTTGACATTTGAATGTAATGTGCACCAACTTGATATTCTCACAGATATATGTAGCACATTTGTTATAATGAGAATGAGACAGTATACATATCATATTAAAAATCAAATGAATAAAAAACAAAATAAAACTAAAAAAGGTGGGTAAGTGACGTCGCTCTGCTGTACTGCAGGTTACAAGTGGGTCACCGTATAATGGATGGTATTAAATTTGAATGCAATGATATTATATCATTGTATAAGAAAAACGATTCTGAGCGGAGACGGTATGTCAGTCTAGGTATAAGACATATTACATACTTTTCTATGGTATTAAATTATATGGAATTTATGAATAAATTCCTTAAAATATGCACAGTCTTATCATGAGCATAATTCTTATTCCTTATACTATGGTAGATTGTATGGATAGGCCATAATATTTTGATTCTTCAGTTTCATATATCCCCGAAGAATATTTTTAAATTACAACAAAAACAAAGACCGTTAATATTGATTTTAATATGTAATTTCGTCCAAATTTGAATTTAAAATGTCTGTAAAAAATAACTGTGTTCATATATTTTTAGATTTTTTGGTTACAGTATGAACTATTTATGAGAAACTTTGTTTTAAATTTGCAATCTTTAGCCATAAAAACTGAACGTTTTATAATTTATTAATTACAATGATTGATAATTTAAGAGATTTTGATAAATATGGTCAAAATTCGATGTTTAAATGCTTATAAAAAAAAAATTGTGCATATGTATTTTTAATATTTTTCAATTGCTACTGAAACAATATATCAGGAACCTTGTATTAAATTTTTACACTTTTTGACCCAACAGATAAAACTATTGATATTTATAGAAAAAAAAAAACTAAAAAAATTGAAAACTGAAAATGTCCGTAAACAGCTCAAAAGGAGTCGAAATATTTTCAAAATCGTACAGTGTATTGGAAATGCTAATCTGAACATTCAGTGAAATTTTCATGTATCTATAGTTATTCGTTTTGGAATTACAACAAAATAAGAAAATCGCTACATGAGAAATCAAGTGAATATCCAAAGTTGTAAAAATTTGAATTTCAAACGCTCATAAAAATTTAATTTGACTTTCCGGTAGAGATTTTTTTATTGATAAAGGTAGATAATCTTATGAGTAACCTTGTATTAGATTTTCAAATCTTAGATTTAAAATGAAAAATGTTTACGAATTCTTAACTCAAAATAATTTGCGAATTTTCGTGATTTTTCCATATTTTGTCCATTTTTGAACTTTAAATGCTTATAAAAAAAAACTGTGACTAACGATTTTTAATATTTTTCATCTGCCTTTGAAACAATATACTAGGAGCCTTCTATTAAATTTTCAAGTATTTTTACTTAATAAATAAATTTTTATTGATATTCATAAAAAAAAAAACTAATAAAATTGGAAACTGAAAATGTCCCTAAACAGTTCAAAATAAATCAAAATATTTTGAAAATGTTATCGTGTATAGAAAATGCAAATATAAACAACCAGTGAAAATTTCATGTAACTACGGTCATTTGTTTTAAAGTTACACCAAAAACCAAATTCAATTTTCTGAAAAATCGATTTTGCGTAAAAATTCCCGTTTTTTCCTTAATTTTTCTTTTGTTTTCTTGGCGCTTTTGAAAAGTACTGGGAATTTTAAAATTTGACCTCCCAATGCACCAACGATATTCACTTTCCAATCGAACAAGATACTGAAGTCGAAAATCGAAGCATTATTTCGACTACTTATCGTGTACACAGACACAAAAAAAACACACATCATTGTAAAACCAATACATTCATCGTTCCACTCAGAATCTAAAAAAATTATCAAAACTCGTAGGTAGTTAACTTAAATTATAATTTACACTGAAAGGGAAGTATATTTATTATACTTTATTTAATCATCAAAAATATATTATTAATATTGTTTAAATATAATTATTATTTAATAAAAAATAAAAATTATGTAATATAACAACACAATATTATAATTTATAAAATATAAATTTATTATTTGTTATTCCGTATTTTATTTTTTATAACGTTAATTCATGACACGATTAAAAATAGTATATTATCAATTATTATTCAATATTTAAACGCTAGGAGCGCTAATGCTCGGTTCTGCTCACGGTTAAAGATATACAGGTTAGCTATCGTCTATCTAAATAGCATTGGCAGCTGCGGTCAGTACGCGATACGGGTTTAGTATACATTTTCACCACATCCTTAGAGCGCTAATGGCTAGTATTGTTATAGATTATAGACTATAGTGATAATTTTATTTATTTAATCAAGTATTTAAGTTATAAGTCTTATAACAGTAAACACTAAACAGACAACAGTGAAGTTTAAATCACGGCCTTATTTGAAGTTTGAAGTTTTCACTTTTCTGGTGCATTATACAGCTTTTTTTTATTCAGGTATGTAATTTTGAACTAGTCGTTGTAATATTATGTAAAACAAAAGTGTTGTAAAATATCTTAGAAATTAGTATTCAAAAAGGTAAAATAACTATCAAAATTTTTTTGTAATTTTTAAGTAATACTTTTAAATCGTATTTAAGACAAAGTTTACACTATTTTTTTAATATCAACTATCTAGTAAATTATAGTTATAATAAGTAAGTAGTATTCAATACAATGAAATAATATTTAACATTTTTCAAATATGTATTAAATTATTAAAGAAATATTTGAATACTTTTACTCAAATACTTCACAACACTGAATTTACTTTATTCTACTTATAAATTATAATGGTCCAGTATTTTAGTATAGTGGATAATGCCTCGTTCATGTTGCGTAGTCGGTTGCAAAACTGGATATAAGTCTAACCATAGTACAATTAAGGCATCTACTTTTCTTTCCTACGGATGAAAATTTAAGAAAAAGTGGATAAATAAAATACCCGAAAAAGATTTGATTGTTACTAAAAATTCAGCAATTTGTGGAGTGTCATTTACTGCTGATCAAATTATTAGAACATGGACTTCAGGGGTTGGTGATAAACAAGTGTGTGTAAGTATCTAGATAATTTACTTTTTAAAATTAAAACTGAACATTTTTTTTTTTTATTACTCATTTATTTCAGACTATTTTATTTATCCGACTAACTATTTATTTAAATGAACAATGTTTTTCAGATAAATTTGAAGTATCCAAAACTAAAAAAAGATGCTATACCTTGCATATTTCCTGGCCCAAAATATTTATCGAATCCACAAACTAAAAGAAAGTCTCCTAGAAAGCGAGATAGTTCATTAATCTCTTCTAAAAACATCGAAGTAGTAGAGGTAAATTTTACAATATTACTAAAAATATTAATTAATCAGGTACAATACCTATATAAATATTACATAATTATACATAAATATTATGAATAAAATATTTGACTGTTGGTATCATATTTAAATGTTGTATATCAATTTTATAATTAATTTTGAAGTTTTGTTATATAGGTATATCCTAGTATACATTATATATTACATTTTGTAAATTTTTTTTTTATAGGCTGAATATAAAATTTCTAAACATTCTAGTAGTGATGATAATGATCCAGAATTTTCTAAAGAATCTTCAGTCTTGTCCACCGATCAAAAGTTTGAGAAAATATGTTGTGATCTTAAGTCAATCACACTTCCAGATAATTGGAAATATGAGATACATAGAGGAAAGAAACCATTTATTGCATTTTATACAACAAAATGTTTTAACAATAAAGCTGGAATTAGCATTGAAAAACAGATTTTTTTAGATTCAGACATGATTTTGAAATGTAATATACCTATGTGAAAAGAATATAAACCTTCAAGATTTGTGTGGAAATTTAAATATTTCTTCGTTGGATGATTTGATTTAAATTATGATTATTTTAAATTCTAAAAAAATATGTTCAGGCGGGCTTTTAGTTCAATAATTTGAAAGTACATCAGTTGAATGTGCAGATATCATTTTTAAAAACCATTGGCAACATAAAAAATGTCCATATTTAATTGATAAATCATCTAATAAAAATAAATGTTCATTTTGTAAAGACTTAGGAAGAACATTTCGTATAAAAAAATCAAGGTTGTCTGTTGGCAAATCGACTAGGTTATTATTATCGCCTACAAAAAAAAAAAAACAATTTGATGAGCACCGCAATAAAAAGCATATTATACAGAAAACAAGTGTTAAGAGCAAAATAGAATACAATATTTACAAAATCAGTTAAATGAAGTTAAGGAAAGACTAAATCAATTATCAGAGAGCTCAGTTAATGATCTTATAATTAAAAATAATTTAAATAATTCCCAGTCTACTTTAGTTAGAGAAAAAGTTGCAGCTAGCAAGTACAAAAACCCTAAAAACCGTCGTTAATCCGAAAACTGGATGTTACTCTGCTTGTTGTTTAACATTCGTTCACCTGGTGCATATCGTTTTCTTCGGGAACAAGATCTAATGCCTTTGCCCTGTACCTCTACGATTCGCAAACATTTATCTATGGTCAAAAGTGATTTTGGATTTGATCTCCAGTTTTTTGAGCTACTCAAAAGAAGGATGACTCATAAATCTCTGGAACAACGACACGGAGTTCTCTTGTTTGACGAAATTCAACTAAGAAAAGGCCTATATGTAATCACACGAGATTTAACTTATTCTGGCTTAGAAGGTATGGGGGGGGGTGAAACTGATGTTTCAGAGAATAAAGCTGACCATGGGTTAGTTTTTTTTTTTTCAAGGTCTAGCAGATAAATTCTCTCAGCCTATTGCTGTATTTGCATCTTCCAATTCAGTTAAAGGTAATTTTTTTTAAATTGTATTTGTTTTTAAATCAACTTATTTCAAATTTTAATATTACAGGAACTGTACTGGCCCAGCTTGTATTAAAAGCAATAATGATGTTAGAATCTTCTGGTTGCTTTATTGATGGTATAATTTGTGATGGTGCTGCTATAAACCGAAAAATGTGGACCCAATTTGGGATTAGTGGTAAATTAGGAGCGGTCCAGAACTATTTTATACATCCTACTCAGGAACACAGAAAAGTATTTGTGTTATCGGATTTTCCACACCTTTTCAAAAATATAAGAAACCGCTTACACGACAAAAAATATCTTAAAGTAATATTTTTGTTAATATTTAGTATGAATAATGTTATAATGTTTAAATGTATTAATTTAAGGTGAATCCTGATCGAAAATGTGTCAGTTGGTTTCATTATATTGAAGCCTATAATGCTGATGTAATTTATCCTGGTAATGCACTTGCCATTCCAAAGGTTACTAAAGAACATCTATTTTTGTCCAATTTAATGAAAATGAGAGTTCGTTTAATGACACAAGTAAAATATTTTAAAATATTCAATAATAATAAAAAAAAATTCAATACAACTTAAATAAATTTGAAAATATTTATTGAATATACTTTTAGTTTTGTAGTAAATGTTAATATTGATTTATAGAAAACTCACTTATGATCTAATGTTTGTACATTAGGAAGTAATAACTACTAGGTACCATTTATTAACATTTACGTATTAATGTATCCAATTATTATTCAGGTGTTCAGTCGATCAATGGCTTGAGGTATAGAGTTTTATAGGCGGAAGAAAATTGTTGGTTTAGGAGGTAGTGAAGAAACCCAAGAATTTACAGTATTTCTAAACAATTTGTTTGACACCTTAAATCGCCGTTATACCTCTGAAGGTATTACCAAATCCAGTAATGACTTTAAGGTATTGAATAACAATTATTAACTATTATTTTCATTAATATATTTGTTTTTTATTATTACCATTCATTCTAATTCCTTATATGTATTACTTTATTTATTGTTTACCAATATAATTATTGAAATAAAATACTTATTATGTGTTATATTTTTAATTGACTGATTTTGGAAGATGCAGACGTTTGGCTTAATAACTGGGAACGATTGGTACATGATTCAAAAATAAGTCCAAATGAATTTCTCACTTGCTCTAAAGCGGAAGGACTTCGTGTTAACACTACGATCATCGATAGAAATTTGCAGATATAATAAATATGACTGTGGATTCAATTACGTATTAACAGGCAAAATTAACCAAGATCCATTAGAAGTACCTATTTTTGTCTCAAACTATGATTTTGTGTCATTTATTATAATTTTTTTTTCTATTTGAATTTTAGAAATTTTTTGGTATGATCAGACAAGCAGCAGGACCTAATGATCACCCAACAGGCTCTACTTTTTTACACATTTATCGAATCTTATCTATATATTCTGTGCTACGCCCACCCAAGTCAGGCAATTGCACTATTCTTGATAGCAAGGCTCCGAAAATAGCATTGTCCGAATTAAAAGAAATATTTCATTCTGAATCGACTATAAGACAAACAAAAGCTTTCTAATTTGAAACTTAAAGTAGATTTACTTATTGACGAAGGTTCTTGGGAAGCCGATGAAATATTTGAAGACCATAATTACAATGAAGCTTCTGCATTAAATTGTATTATTAACTATGCTACCGGGTATGTGACAAAAAAAATTATTGAAAATACATCTTGCATTCTTTGCTTGAACGCATTAAAAAATAACCAGAAGTATGTAGATATTCCTGAAGCAGAATTGGTTAACTTAAAATCAAAAGGAAGCCTAACTCATCCCAACATACATTTATTTCATTTTTTGACTAAAGTTGAAGAATGTTTTGCTACACATTGTCAACATAAAAATGTATTTGATCTCACTGTAGATGATCTAAATTTTCCTATTTCATTCCCTTGCAATGAATACAAAAGCCAAGTCGTTTCATTTATTTTAACTAATTATTTAATAATGCGAATGCGACACTTTGCTGTACAAGACAATCGAAAAGAAAAAAAAATAGCAGAGAGAAGAAGAAAATTGCTAAATTGGTCTGTACTTAAAATATGTTTTATAACTGCTTATATATTATTATTATTAACTATCTATATATAATTATTAAATGTTTTGTAATATTCTTGTTCATTTATTGTTATTATTTATTTCATTATTTAATAAAATTTATACCAGTTTGCATTTTAATTTTATATGCTTTTGTAGTTTCTTGATTGGCGGTTGACGGCTGTTGTAGTGATGGTTAAAAATAAAAATTTGAAACTAACAACCTGATAAATATTAATTTGAATCTTTTTTGTTTCAGATAAAATGGATGCACAATAACAGTAAATACGTTGTGGCCTATTTCTTTTGTATTATACATTTTATTATAGCTTATAATAATAAATAACTGTTTAATAATGTAATATTAATATAATTGATCGACATATTAATATTCGAATAAATATATTTTTTACTTATAAGTTATATTAAATTTATGATCATATAAATTTAAATATTCTGTTATGTAGCAACTAGGAATGTACCGATGCTACGATGTTTTAATAGTAAAATATGACCCTACTTACTACTAGCGCCCTAAGCGTGTGATGAAAATATTGTGGAGGAACGTTACGTTATCACGGTTGCCTCCAGCTGACGTTCAAGTGCGTTTGGCACTCGAATGAAGTACAAATTAAAACGATTGTTTGTTTCGATTGACACTGAAATTTTATTAGTTACTTACAACAATCGTGGCGCGTGCACGTCAATAAAAAGAACAGCTTTTAGGAGCGCGAGACAAAAAGGCGCTTTACAATACTCGTAATGAGTTGATCGAGGGACGGTCGGTCACGAGGCGTTGCGCGTGGAGCGAGAGGAAGAAAACGGGCGTCGTGGTACGACGTGTCGGCAGAGCAGAAAAAACGGTAACGGAGACGGTGTCGCGTGTGTAGTGTCAGGTACGACGGTTACGTAAAAAAAGGAAGAGCGTCGGCCGCCGCCGAGGCGCGGGGACCGGCGCGAGGCGCGAAAACATTGTGACCAACCGTCTTACAGTAGAACCGACGGAAAACGGAGGTTATGTGGCGCCGGTTCGCCACAATATGAACTACTGAATGGTAACACAATCTGACCGAGTGGCGGGTCAGCGATAGCTAACCTGTATATCTTTAACCGTGGTTCTGCTAGTCGTTGTGATTAGATGGAAACTCTGAGAAACACTTTTTTTTTTTATTTATTTGAGCCACACAACTAAGGTTATTGGCATAATGCACAATATAAAAGATTAACTTATGTGCTAGAGGGAATTAAACATATTAAGTACAATGAAAGTAATTTACATATTTTTAACGTTAAAGTATATAAGTACAACGTAAAAAAAAAAAAATACAAATGTCAGATGAGGTTTTACAATTTAGTAACTTTAAGAAACTTTATAATTTTGATATTGCTTTCGTGATCGGGTCCAAGTGCTTCATATAGATGCTCACGCTATAGATGCTGTTCTTGTGTCTACGTAGTTTCGACAGTATAGGAGGATATGTTTAACCGTTAGAGCTTCCCCACAGGTTGTACATGGGTCGGGATCTTCACGTTTCATGAGGTGACGATGAGTAAGCCAGGTGTGTCCAATTCTTAGTCTATTAATTACTACTTCGTGACGTCTTTTTGTAAGGTAAGTTGGCCAAGGGTTAATGGAGAGTTTAATTTCATTGAGTTTTGTTTGTGAAGAAGCCCAACGATGTTGCCACTTTTGCCGTATCAGGGAGTGTATGATACCTTTGAAGTCACTCAGAGAACATGTTTGGACCGAGATGGCATCGGGAGACGTTATGGCTCTTTTGGCATAGATGTCTGCTGTTTCGTATTCCAACGTAGCTGGGGATCCATAGCAGCGTAACGATTTGATTATTAATATTTAATAGCGAAATCTGATTTTGGATTATCCTGGATATGGTGTTGGGTTGTTTTATATTCGATATGCTGTTTAGAGCGCTAAGAGAGTCACTTAGTATTAATGCTTGGACTATCTTTTGTTGTTTGACTATCTCAAGTGCATGTGAGATCGCAAGAGCTTCAGTTGTGTAAATGGAGCAGAAATCAGGGAGTTCGATCATTTTTATTACATTGTTGTAGTATACCGATGCCCCTACTCCTGCTTCAGTTTTAGATCCATCGGTATACAATTTTGTGTGATCCTGGTGGTCTTCCAATATAGAATATGCCAGATTTCTAAATCTATAGTCCATGGTTTCGCGTTTGATATGTTGTGAGAGATCAATGTTAATGTGTAGACTGTAGATCCATGGAGGATCAATGGGATGTTCGAGTTTAAGTATATCTGAGCAGTTGAACTCGAAATTATTGAGTTTTATTATGTTTTCGGAGTTTGGGATAATGTTGTTTTGTGCTCTTCTAGCTTTTAAGAGAATGGAGTTTTGCAGTATTTTTAGGTCGAGAGGAAGGGTGTTTGCAACAGTCAAAATGCTTGGGATTGGGCTGGAACGGAATGCGCCTGTGACAAATCTCAGACCCGAGTTATGGATAGTCTCTATCATTTTGAATGATGACTGTTTAACATCAGAGAGGAGGAAGGCGCCATATTCTAATTTGGAGAGAATAAGGGATTTATATATTTGTTTTAGTGAGGTTCCATTTGCTCCCCACGAGATGTGTGCTAGTAGCTTGATGATATTCAATTTTATTAGAGTTGCTCTTCTGATTTCTTTCAAATGGGCCTGTCATGTGTTCTTGTCGTCGAAGATGATCCCAAGGATCTTTATAGTTTTGGAATATGGTATCGGGGAGTTGTTTAAACTTAATTCTAATTTTTTGTTTTTTCTGGACCTGGTGAAGAGGGTGCAGCGAGATTTTGGAGCAGAGAAGGAGAAACCAGTTTTAGATGACCATTGGGTTAAGGAGTTGATTGTATTCCGTATTGCTGGTTGGATGGAATTTAGGTTATTTCCTCTGCAGAGAATATTTAAGTCATCTGTAAAGAGAGTGGATTGAACTGGAAATTTAATATTCTCGCATATGTCGTTTATGGCGATGAGGAATAGTGTAACTGAGATAGTAAAACGTTGGGGGACACTGTTTTGTTGATTGAAGATAGATAGTTATTAACTTTAACTTGGAATGTCCTATCCGATAGGAAGTCCTTTATGAAGTAAAACATGTTGCCGTTGCATAGAATGTTCTGTAGTTTTTTAAGAATACCTGGTCTCCAGGTTGTATCATAGGCTTTGACTATATGTAAGGAGACTAGACCTAATACTTGTTTATTATGAAAAGTTTTTTGTATGGTCCCTTGGATGTCTTGAAGAGAGTTGTAGGTGCTCCTATGTATTCGAAAGCCATTTTGTTGAGGGGTTAGATAATTTGTTTTTTCTAGAAACCACCGCAGTCTAGTATCGATGATCTTTTCAAGTAGTTTGCACATGGTATTCAATAAGGAGATGGGTCTGTAACTGTTTGGCTTGAATTTGTCGTTTCCTGGTTTTAATATCGGGATCACTATTGAATGTTTCCAAGCTTTGGGTAACCTACCACAGTTCCATATTTGGTTGTAGATGTGTATGATGTAAGAGAGTGCTGAAGGGGGCAGATTCTGCAAGAAGATGTAAGGAATATCGTCAGGGCCAGGGGATAAACTGGAGCATTTGTTCAATGACCAATTTAGTGCTTTTAGAGAGATTGGGAGATCTAGATGTATCTGGTCTTGTAACGAGGGAGAAATGTTAGAGATGTACTGACTATTCCTATTTTTTATGTTGTTAAAGAGGAAGGTATTATCATAGTTGTCATCAGAACAAATGGTTTGGTAGGATGCTCCGAGAAGGTTGGCTACATTATTTGGTTTAGTGTGTAATGTATTTTCAAGGATTAGATGTGTGTGTTTTTCTCTGCTACGTCCACATAGAGATCTAACTTTACTCCAGATTATGCTTGTGTCGGTTCTGGGTGTAATGCTTGACGTAAATGTTTTCCATGATTTCTCTTTACTAATTTTAACAAGATATTTGGTCTTCGCCCTTAGTTGCTTTAGTTTTATGTGGTCTTCAGTTTTCCCCGAGTTTTGGAAGGTTTTTAGAGCTTTATTTTTTTTTTGATTGTTTCTTTTATCTCGGAGTTCCACGAGGGGACATTAGGTTTTGATGTTGAACTTTTGGTTTTGCCTTTTGATAGATTGGCAGCATTGATTATTGTTTCAGTTATGTGAGTGACATCGGAATCAATTGGGCAGTCCCTTGGAGGAAGGTTTGTAGATAGATTATTTTCAATTAGTTGTGTGAAGAGACTCCAGTTGGGGTTTTTGACTTTCCATTTGGGAGGGTTTTTACAGGGGGATGTTTTGTGTGTTAGTAGTTCCATTTTTATGGGAATGTGGTCACTGTCGTATATCTCGGCTAAGGTTGTCCATGAGATTCGCTGAGCTAGTGATTTACTTGAAAGAGATAGATCAATAGTTGAAAAATGGCCGGGTTGAGTCTAGTGTGTTCTCCATTGTTGAGTAGGACCATATTCTCATTCTCTAGGTTTTTATTGATTTCTTTACCTATGGGGTCGGTTCTTTCGGATCCCCAGTTTTCACTATGACTATTGAAGTCTCCAAAGAGTATGTAAGGGTGAGGTAGTTGACGAATTAAATTTTCTATATCTGAGGACGAGAATGGTTTTTGATTGGGGATATACAGGTTAAAGATAGTGATGTTGGATTCAAGTTGAATGGTTATAGCAATTGCTTCGAAATGAGATTGTAATGGAACTTGAGTATTAGGGTAGTCAGAGCGAGCAAAAATGGCCACTCCACCACTAGCTCTATCGCATATTGTCCGGTTTGAGTAGTAAACATTATAATTTTTCATTGATGGAATATAATTATCTTTGAGGTTGGTTTCTTGAAGACAGAGAAGTATAGGATTATATTTGTGGTTTAGTATTTGGATGTTGCTTAGTTTTTTAACTAGACCGCTTATGTTCCATTGTATAATATTTAAAGACATGTTGAATTAGAAAAAGAAACAGAAGAAAAAAAAAAGGATTATTATTTACAAGTATATTTGATAGTATAGAGACATGGAATTGTTATTGTTGATCTGATTTGGTTAATTTTGGGGGAAGTGTTTTGAACAATAAGTTAGATGCTGAAGTAGGTCTGGACTTCATTGTACGATCTGTGATTAGTGGACGTATTTTTTCAACTAAATCTAACATTTCAGAGATATTGGAACTAATCTCGTTGCATAGTGTGTGGATGTTAATATTGGGGTTTTTGAAATTCTCCATAAAATATTTAAATTGGTCCAGTGTAACTGAGGAGTTCTCGCAATTGGCAAAAAATGCAACTGCTGGCTTTAGCATGGAGTCCTATTAGTTATCTTCAGTCGAGGTTAGTGAGTTGGATCTGGATCGGATTTTTGCTTCTTTTTTTTGTCGGGTTGATTGAGAGGCGTTTGGATACCTGGTGCTATGGGGGAAGAAGGAGATTTTGGTGTGTTAGTATCAGAGGTCTTTTGAAGTAGGCGTTGGTTGATGTTTCCATTGATTCTTGAGTTGTTATGTTGATTGTGCTGAGTAGAGGTGAAGGTAGGTTTTCATCATGTTTTTCCTCATTCCAGTCAATGATGTTTTGTAGAGGGGTACAGTGGGGGAGAGTTCGGGGAGCTGTCTATTTTCTAAAACTTCTACAGGGTGATCATAATTGGTTTTGATTATGTTGAGTGAGGTTTGAGAATTATTGCTGATATGTTTATCTGGCATGCATCTTTACATGATGCCGATGTGTGTCCTACTGCCTTGCATAAGAAACACGTTATTCTGTCATCAGTAAAAAAAATTCTAAACTAAGTTTGATTAAAGTTGATAACTAACGATCCTGGTAGTTTTGTGATGTCTTCTTGATTGATGAACATTTGACATTAGATGAAATAGAAGACCATGGGCGTAATAGGGCTTTTACTCTCCAATCTCCATAAATCTGTTTTAAGAGACAAATGTAATCCGTTCGATTTAAGTGACTTTAATTTTAAAAAACTATATAGGCTTACAAAAAACGACGTTTTAATGTTAATTCAGCACCTTAAGCCAAACCTAACTAAAATTAGGAAAAATGGTTTAAGTGTTGAAGTTCAAGTAAGTTTAAATCTTTACTATATCTATACGCTTACTTATATTAATTTGTTACGACTTACAAATTATAATATATATAGGTAATTAAATATGTGTCATAAACTATAGTTTACATCTTAAATATATTATTGAATTTAGGTATTTGTCACGATCCAGTTTTTAGGAACCGGTGCATATCAGAGAGGAATTGGTAATGATTGTTTGTACCTAGTTAGTCAGCCGAGTGTAAGTAGGTGCATTACTAAAATAACTGCTGAAATAGTCAGAATCTTTGCCGCAGACCAAATACGCTTCCCCTGAAATCGATTAGAGAGGAAAAAAATATCGGATGAGTAATTATTATTATTGATTCTATTTTTATTATATAATAAAATATACCTAGTATATACTTACTGATTATTATCTAATATCGCCTTTACCATTTTTTTTTCTGAAAACATATTCTTACTAACTATCCGTAATATACATCGTAACACGATTAAAGTTTAAACTCACCCATATTTATTAATGTTATATGTTCGTAGTTCATTTTCTATGCACACACTTCAAGTCATTTTAATGTCATCATGTTATATTACCATGCCTATATTAATATCCCTAAAACACGACCGATTTTAGCCCCTCCCCCCTAACATAATTTTTCTTTATCTGATTTTCCGTTAAATAAATAAAGACGGTAAATGAGTCCTAAATTTTAAATAATGTGATAAAATATTTATTAAAGATTTGAACAGTTTAGCCGCTACCCTGGAATTTTAGGGTGTATAGATTGCACACAAATTGCAGTTGTAACCCCTAAGGAGCCTGAAGAAGCATGCAACAATTTTAAAGGCTTCAATTCGTTAAATTTTCAGATGGTAAAATATAATAATTATAGTAATATGTAGTTAGATAGGTACTTACTTTATACTTATTAATATGGTACGAATTAAACAAATTAAATAATTCCTCCATTTAAAACATACATTTTATACATTCCTATAACCTCCAATGTTTATTAATAGTTTTAACATTTAATAAATGAATAGGTATGTGATGCAAATTTGCGTATCACTAATGTGTATGCTGATTTCCCTGGTAGTGTCCACGACCAATTTATTTTTGGAACAAGTGCAGTTAAACGAGAAATGGACCATGCAAATAACTTTGGTCAGTTTTACCATCACGGGGATTCAGGATATACGCCTCAATCATACATGCTAACGCCCGTGTTAAATGCTCCAGAAAATACACCAGAGTATCGTTACACTCAAAACCACTGTTTTGTTCGTAATACAATTGAAAGGGTTTTTGGTGTATTAAGATGTAGATGGGGATGTCTGCGTAAAGATCGCGTTCTTCACTATCAACCAATACAGGCAGCTACAATCATAAAGACTTGTGCTATACTACATAATATTGCTATGAATAAGTATGTATAGGTGTCTAACCTAATATTCAAGCACTATATAATGTCAGTTTTATTTAATCATATTTCAGTTTAGAAATGAGAACATGATAGTAAATAATAATGTAATTGAACCCAACAACATTGAAGGAGACATACAAGGAAATATTAATGGTAGAAGAATGAGGGATCAAATAATTCAATAATATTTTCAAATTTAATCATATATTTTTATCTAAATATTTATATAATTACATATCTATTATCTATACCCTCTCCGGTGAAACACGATTGCGTACGGTCTTTATCGACATACGCAATCGTGAACATTTAGGCCAAGCGCACACGGCGCAACTGGTTTGGGACAAAAGTTGCACTCGCAACTGTTTTGTGACGTTGGTATCGTATAGCTGTGGCGTCCGCACACGAAGCGATAAAACTATAATTAGTTTGCTATCAGTTTACAATCGGTTGTACACAATCTTTCCCGCGGTTGCAGTTGCGTTGTTGTTATAATTAATCACGTGTAGACGTGTTGTATTCGTGCTAATATAATATATTCAATCTGTTTTTTTTGCGATTTCTGAAAATAAGTGACCAGGAACTTAACTTAAAGTTCGTCAAAGAGGTTGAGAAGCATGAAGAGCTCTATAATTATAAAATTCCTGCGTATTCCAGGAAAGATTTGACGGAAAAAGCATGGCAAGATGTGGCTGCCCAAGTTAATATGCCAGGTAGGTTTGAAAAGTTCAGTAATTTATTACTAATTAAAATGTTTTGTATTTGTATTTTGTAAACGTAGAGAAAATTTGTATTAAATTGTACAAATTGTGAAATGTAAAATCATTGTACAAATCACAAAATTTAAAAACATATTATAAGTTAATGCAATTTTTTAACTCAGTTAAGTTAAGTTAATTTTTTTTTAAATTTAATTAAAAGTTAAGTTAATAGACTTTTTAATAAATCAATTAAGCTTAAGTTAAAAATAAAAATAAAAAAAGGTGGGTAAGTGGATGTCGCTCTGCTGTACAGTAGGTTACAAGTGGGTCACTGTATAATGGATGCTATTAAATTTGAATTCAATGATACAATATCATTGTATAAGAAAAACGATTCTGAGCGAAGATGGTATGTCAGTCTAGGTTTAAGACATATTATATACATATCTATGGTATTAAAAAAAATAATTCCTCAAAGTAGTCGCTGAAGAACCCTCGTGTATAGACATATCTCGTACTCGTATGTTGGTTGGTACTTCCGCGGTCTCGTCCATTTGTGCTGTGTCGTGGGGTCTGTACTCAATTCCTTCTCGTTTCCGTACGAAATTGTGAAGGATGCAGGCAGATTTTATTATATCATTCACTGTTGTTGGATCACGACATCGTATGGGCCCATTCAACACCGCAAACTTTTCTGCTGCCATACCAAACACACATTCAATAGATTTTCTTCCACGGCTCAATCTATAATTAAATATTCTCTTCGTATTATCAAGGGTTCTACTTGAATAGGGTCTCAATAAGTTTCGAGACAGTGGAAACGCTTCATCTCCGACAAAGTAGTAAGGAAATGGAGTGTTACTTTCATCATGTCGTAATGAGGAGGGTGAGGGGATGTTAAAACCCCCATGGGTCATCTAGTAGTTCATTGCACATGCTTTAAGAATTCCTCCGTCACTGTTACGTACAGCAAAACCCGGCTCAATGATGGTGAAAAGGCCATCTGCGTCACAGCATGCCATAAGTACTGTAGAGTGAAAATGTTTATAATTAAAAATTTCAGAACCTGTGTGTGGAAATTTCTCAATTCGAATGTGCTTCCCGTCCAAGGCACCAATGCAATTGGGAAGGTTCCATAGTAGCTCAAAACGATCAGCATACAGGCTATAGATTAGCATACTAGGTACACTGTACAGGCATATGAATATCTTTCAGTACATTCCAGATGATCTCTGTAGTTTCCCTGATAATCTTTCTGACTGTGCTTTCACCTCTGGCAAAATATAACGAAAGCGCAACAAATGTTCCTCCAGTAGCCAAATACCGGTAATAATACGAATTTAAATATCAGGTTCTACAACTTTATCGATGATAAATATTTATTTATTTTCCTATATATCATAATATATTATATCGTAGGCCATATGGAAAATTATATTTGGTATCACCTATACATGGTATAACTTTTGAAAGATTAGGAGGTTAAAACTAAAACTAAAACCAAACATTTTTCGAGCGTCTAAATTTTAAATTTGTACGATACTAAAAATTTAAAAATTTAAAAATTCACACGTAAGGTTAGGTTATACAGTATAGGTTATTCAGTCTTTCTCAAACTTTTTACTGTGGCGACCCCCTTTTTAAATTTCAATTTTTTAGCGACCCCTACATATATATTTTTTACATACTTGTATGATTTAAATAATTTGATTGCGACCCTAAATAATAAGTTGGCGACCCCCAAAAGGGTCGCGACCCCAGGTTGAGAAACACTGGGTTATATTATATATTATAGTGACCTATTCTATGACCGGGGTCCACTTCACCCCAACTGTACAGCAGAGCGAGTTTCTGCTTTTTTTTTTTTTATTTCAGCTGCTGAATGCAAAGAGAAGTGTAGAAATCTACGTACAGTTTATGAAACCGCCACCAAGTGGAGCTGGAGCAAAAAAAAAGGCATGCTATTTGGAAAACGCCATGCATTTTTGTTTGCCTTTTATAAAAACATCCGCTCCTCCATCAACCGGAAATTTGCCACCAGTACCTCTCAACTCACCTGGTGAAGTTGTAGAAAACACAGAAATATTTGAGGATAGTGCATCTCAAATGGATTTGTCGCAAGAATTTGTACCTACACAAACATTATTCCCTGACTCTCCAGTAATGTCACCGTTTCAACTTAGTAATTCAACCGAGAATTTAACACCATCTCAACAAACAATTGATCCACCGGTACAGTTATCATCGTCCACTCAAGCCAGTAAAAAATGTACTTTGAAAAAAAAAACATCAGCAGCAGACGCAGATCGTTCTATAACTGAATATTTTAATGCCAAGCGAGCAAGGTTGCAGATAAATGAAGCAGAGAATAGCTCTCAAAAAATTGATAGACAACAAGGTATCAAAATGTTTCTACTCAGTCTAATACCAGAATTGGAAGATTTAAGTGATTCTCAAATCAAATTATTCAAACGACGAGTTTTTAACATTATTGACGATATATCAACTCCGCTGCAGTACCAGCCACAGGTATCAACTTTCCAAACAATGATCCCATCGGTGCCTGATTCCTCTCAAATGTCTCACATGTCACCAACAACAGATTTTTACAATGATTTTTCACAGAGTCTACATGATTCAGACAGTATATAAATTGTATTTCAAAAAAAAATTGTTTCTCTAACAACAGATTGTATATTAATTGTACATTAATATATTTTTTATATTGTATATTAATTGTATATTTAAATAAAACTGATTTGATAACTTATTTTTTTTATATCTTATAATTTGAAATATTTTGTAGAATAAAATTAAAAATAAACTTACCGCAATGTGATCAATATTCGTTCAGCGGCAGGCACACATTCCTTCATATTTGTGTTCATTTTCTCCAAGAAAGGGCCAACCATCCTTGATAATTCCTGATAAGTTTCTTTCGACATTCTGTAGAAAGCAATACATTTTCTATCCGTCTGAGATAGTTCTTGTGCTGCAACAAATAGCCTTAAGTTTGCATTTTCTTTTATGTATGGATGTACCCAATGTTCCCTCTGTATTCTCCATAGCTTACGGTATTGATAATAATCAATGATGTCTTCTTCATCTGAATCTGAATTCGACATAGCAAAAAACGGAGAAATCAACAGCACTGCTCAAATAGATTAACACCAACTGATCTAAAATCAGTCATGTCCTTGTGCGGACACCAGTTTCGAAATGGTTTCAAACTGGTTGTAAACTGAACTGATTTGCAACTTTTGTCCCAAAACAGTTGCACCGTGTGCGCTTGGCTTTAATGTTTACGGTTGCGTACGATTTTTATCTGCAACTTTGAAGCACTGTTGCCATTTGCTTTGAACTAATAGAACATACAATTTAAAATTAATTGAGAGGCGATAAGTGATATTTGATAGGCGATAACGAAATCGGGTATTTTACTAGGATATTTTAGGATACTCGCAATTGATCAAATATGTATACTGCAGTATACCTATCGTTTAATAAACGAAGTCAGTGAAGAACCGTCATTGGATTATCAACCTCCTAGCGTGTTTCATGTTTTTCGAGTGAAATATGGAAAATAAAGTTGATTTTATAACTTCTGAAAAGGGTAAACCACTAGTTTTACTAAATCTGCATAAATATCGGTTTATTAGGGAAAGAAAAGACGGAACTAAAGAATGGCTATGTACAAAAAAATCATGTTATGCTAGCATTTTGACAAAATGAGAGTATTTTTAGAGTATGTCCATGAAACAATTAATGAACACCACCACTCTTAAAATTCACAACAGAGCATTGAACGACAAGTACTACGAGAAGCTTGTAAAAGAAAATCAAATTATACTATTTGTGTCAGACCCATAAAAATAATTAGAAACGAATTTATAGGGAGCAATCACTCTGAAATCGAGCACAGAGATGTACGGTCGATTCGAAAAGCAATGTACGATAAACGTCGAAAAAATTATCCCGCTTTTCCAAAATCACTAAGGGAGTCAATTGAACAACTTAAAGATTAACAATGGAAGATGACGATATAATACAATTTCAAGGTAAACAATTTGTTTTTATTCCCGAGAATAAACTGTTTGTTTGTGTTACTACAGAACAAAATCTTACTTTTATGACAAGTACAAGTGAATTTTTCGCTGACGGTACTTTAAATTATGCACCAAAATTTTTTGCCCAACTTTATACAATCAATTGTTTTAAAAATGGGTTTTATGTGCCAGTGGCATACTTTTTATTACCAAATAAATCAAAGCAAATTTACGCAGACATGTGGTTGTTTTTACAAGAACTATGCGAACAAATTATTTTTAAAAAATTATTGGTTCTTAAACTACATTTGGATTTTGACCCTCGGGTCTCACGCGGTGTGGCTCACAGGTCATGAGGAAAGTGTTCCCCTTTCCTCATGGGTGGTTTTGGTGACGTAAAAAATCACGAACTCTCACACTATCTAGACAACCTCATGGGCTTTTTATTATATTTTAATTTTAAAGAGAGCTATGAGTATTTTAAAATTGTAAATTGTTTGTACATCTTAAAATACTCATAACTCGCATAAAAATTAAAATACAATAAAAAGCTCATGAGGTTGTAATAATCTTACCTTTAGATTTTATAAGAGGTCAATTTACTCTAATTATTAAATTGACGGAGCTACACGTGTTTTGCTGAATAAAATAATAAAATGTGCTATATTATGCACTTGTGAGACAGAGAAAACACATTCGGGTATAACGTCCTCTTAACTAATATTTAGCAAATAATCTTAAAAATTACAAGTAAAAACCAACAGATTTATATAAAGGTATAAAGCAGTAAAAATAAATATTAAAATTTAGCAAAGAATCACAAGAAAAAACAAACACATATTGTTGAGCAGTTAAAGTTTAAATTATAAAGCAAAGCAATGGATCTTGATATTATATTGAAGTAAAATGTTTTTGTTAATTATAATAATTAATAAGCTTAAGTATATAAAAAAACATAAACCAATAAAAAAAAAAATAAATAATAATAATAATAATTAATATATTTATTATTATTTATTAGCATGCAAATTAGAAGCCAGTCATAACGAATTTAAAGCTTTGGCTACATTTTCTAAATTGCTATTCATTTTATTTATAGCATTCACAATAGAGCCCATTTGTATTGTATTTTCTCTAATTGCATCAGTCATATTCTAAAAAAAAATTAAATTAGAATATTATTAAAAAGCATGCAGGTTTCCCAGGGGTTAATAGGGGGACACAGGAGGACTCAGTCCCCCTATCTCTGACGGCGGTTAAAAAGCATCCCCTTTAGCAAATTAGTATTTTATACATTAGACATTATATATGGAATGCTTAAAACTGTATGGTCCCCTCTGGAATTTTTTCCCACTTCAACCCCTGAGTTTTTCATGAAAACAATATGAAACATACGTTATGTAGGGGAAAGGTGTCCAAAGCGGCCACCCTAAGGTTCAACACAGTGTCACACTTTCGGATTTAATTTTTTTTTATGAAACCTTCAAGATTGTCTAGTTGAACTTGTCAGGAATTATAATTTTCAATCAGAAACAATTTTAAACAAATAAATAAAAAGTTATTTTAATTTTTTTAAAAAGTACAAAATTGTTCACTTTGCAAACCTAGGAGTTCAAAGTGGTCAGCCCATGTCCACTTTGACCACCGGTTTAAAATGTCTATTATAATTCACTATTTTATAATATTATCATAAATATATATACCTAATGTAACTTATATTTTATTCTCACAACAAATTTTCTTTGATAAATAAGTAACTTCATTTCAAGCTTTGTGTTTCTTATTAATGTTTTTATAATTAATTAACACATTAATCAAACTTGGTATTTTTTTGATGAATAACAAAGCTATTTTATAAAATAAACATATCAACTTATTAATTATATCTTTCTTATCTAAACTATAGCTTTTAAATAATAATAAATACATAAATCATAGCAACAAAAACAATTTTATAAACAACAACTTTATGTTTTTAATTATGTCATATTTTTAAAATGAATTAACAAATTAATCAGACTTAGTACCTTCTTGGTAGTAACATTAACAATTTTATAAACAACAACTTATTTTTCTGTTAGGTTATATTTTTAAAACTAATTAACAATTAATCAGACTTCGCACCTTCTTGGTAGCATTAACAATATTTTATAAACAACAACTTAAGTTTCTTATTAGATAATATTTTTAAAATTAATTCAGGTACAAATTTATTAATCAGACTTAGTACTTTTATGGTAGGTAACAAAACAAAATAAAATACACATAGGTAACTTAATAAGCGTTTGATAATGTTTTACAAAAATCACAAATAAAACTGTCTTCTTCACATCCAGCACAACCGTCGTGACACCATTTCATGCATTTTAAAAATCTTACCCAGCCTTCATTAGATTTTGATTGAGAAAATGTTCCACCACAATATGGACATTCAGCATCACTATCTTCATAAACAGTATTTGGAGGGATTTTAGACTTGTTTTGATTTTTTTTTCGTTTCCATGTTGGTTTTTTTTTATTAAATAAACGTTTTTTAGGTGGGGTTACGGCTTTGGAAGCTTCTAGTTCTGTTTTATATGGACTAGATGTTAAAACAGCAGCTGTGCCTTTTTTTCTGTTAGTTGACCGTGATTTAATACTTGTTTTAGGTATAGGAATTAAATGTACTGGACTAACAGTAAACGATGAGCTAGGTTGGGTTCGGACATGCATGGAGGGCAGACGGACAGTTAATTTAAAATGTACTTATAAATAAAATAAATAAAACGAGACCCCTAGGACGAAACAAAACCCGATGGATTGACGTAGTTTCCAAAGATATAGTAATAATAGACCAGGACGCAACTTTAGAAACAGCATATCAGAGAGAGAGGTGTAGAGAAATTTTGATGGCAGCGATGGTCCTGAATGGACCGCTAAGCTGAAGAAGAAGAAGAAAGTATCAATAGTAGGTAACTTACTATTAAGTATACTTACTTATTACTTATAATAAATTAATACCACTTTTTTTTATACTTTTTATACTTTAGATATATTATTAATTAGTATTTATATGCACTAAAATAAAAATTTACCTTCTTCTATTGATCTGATGTTTTAGATGGTCCAATTTCATTTAAAGTAGATGTCAATTCTGACCACTCCAACTCATTTAATCGTTTTCCATTATGTGGGTCCTGAAATTTTCCGGCAGCAAATTGCCTGTGCTCTTCCATGTATTAAATAAGCACAGATAATTGGTCGGATACTCGTTTTTTTTTTCTTTTCCACACTATTACAAATACATTAGCTATTAATAAGGTGGGCGACTACCTAACAGTAGCGCTTGTTATTAAAGGAATATATTTTACATATTAGATATTATTAATACAACATTAGATGGTTGAATTAATTTATGCCAAAAAAAATACATTTGAAAATGTCATTATGTGAGTATACAATTTAATAATATAGGTACTTTAAATTTCAAACGTATGAATATTTAATATTTTTCAACTGCTTTAATTACAACTCATGAGAAATCTTGTATTAAATTTCCAAGCATTTTGACCAAATCAAAATTATTTTATTATTTAGTAAACGAAAAAACATTTTGGTTACCACTGTCTATATTAATATGAAAAAAAACAACAAAATGTATTCCAGTTAAAAGTGGAGGAAACTCCATATTCTAAATTAAATATACACCATAATCTCGCCGATGAAGTTAAGTTATAATCGATAATTGCGCTGAATGTACGGATACAATATACGTAACATTATACTTCAGAAGACACTACATTTCCTCCTAAGCTTTGGGCATGTAACTCTTCAAATCTCAGGTTATAACTACAAATACATACGAATTAACATGCGAATATTACACTCTCGCTTTAATAAAAATATTATTTGAAATGAATATTATTTTCCATATTTAAGTCGACATTTATGTTGAAATTAATAGTGCACATTATTGAAAATTTCGAAAGAATACAAGCCACACGAAAATAATTAATCAAAAATTACGAAATACAAATCTGCACGACTGCACGACTCACACACGATAAAGAAATTTATAAAACCTATGTGCCATCATAACTTTGACAAATAATTTGATTTTTATTATTATGCTATTTTTTTTTTTAATACACCTTAATATACTTAATTGAGATTTGTTAATAAATTATTCAATTGCACCAGTATTTGTTAAATATATGATACGAGACAATTTAGAAATTACTAAAAAAACATAAATGGAGTGAATAAAAGTTAGAACTGCCTTCATTGGTTCAAAATATGGCTCGAACCATGTGTGTGCAGTTAAATCTGTTTGATTCGTACACAATGAATGTATGAGGTCAAGTTGTAATTTTAGCTTCAGCAAAATATATCTTTCGCAGAATAAATTTTGAATAAAATACATATTTTTGGTTCTGAGTCTTCATACAGTATACAACAGATATATTTGTCTGGTCGGGTTATGACGTGGGATGATAATACCTCAACTCGGCCCTTACTGGGACAGTATTGACAATTACTGTAGTTTTTGGTTGGAAGACGAACTGCAAGTCATTTGCAGGGGAAAATATAATGAGTTACCTGGTGATTTTTTAGCTTTTCATTTGTAAATACTTAAAGTTCATACAATTTTTCAACCATGGTCAAATCTTTTACTCTTGTCACGCAACGGGAAGTTTGAACAGATGACTCTCATGTCATATGATATAATATGAGTGCACTCTGGGCAATATTTTCTAGGATAATGAATATAGCCATAATACTTTAGTACAATACCTATACATTTTATAATGACATATCAGTTTATTATATCATGGTTGACGCATAAA
Source organism: Macrosiphum euphorbiae (assembly GCA_949089665.1). Classification (NCBI taxonomy): domain Eukaryota; kingdom Metazoa; phylum Arthropoda; class Insecta; order Hemiptera; family Aphididae; genus Macrosiphum; species Macrosiphum euphorbiae. The sequence continues at coordinate 63,068,029 of CARXXK010000002.1, forward strand.
AATGACCGAGCTCTTCGATTTCGTACCCAAATTTCTCCCAATCTAAAATATAATTGCAGCAACGACGGTGGCGGCGGCCAGAGTTGACGGTGGCCAAGGTAAGGGCAGATTTAGTGGTGGGAATGCGTGAGATCGGACGAGTTTTGAGCGCCACCCAGTAGCGCTTTCTCAATGGAACGAGTGTAATAGTTTTATACCTACCACTGATTAATACGAGTATATGTAAATGATTGTTGAGAGGGCCCAACAATATTGTAGGCACCCCACGAAATTCAGGTCTGCGAACGCCTATGGTTAAAAACTTCATTCTATACTGTATTGCTTCAGTCCAACATATTAAAAAAAAAATAACAGTCAAGTGATTAAAAGAGATAAAAGTATAGCATTAGTTTTGGTTTTATATATATTTGTTGGTGTCTTCCAAAGCAAAATGATTTTTAAATCCAATTTTTTTGAACCGAGGATCCAAAAATGTAGCCTCAGCTAACAACATATGTTTTTTTTAATTGACCAAATCTCTTATTTGTTTCATCGGTTAATTTATGAAAAACAGCTTTATACGTGGGTTTGCCTGATGTTGGGTCATTAGGTTGTTACAAAAGTTAATTAATACCTGGCTAAATAAAATAGTTTTAGATATTGTTACTCTTTTTTCACTACTCATTTCAAGATTTATTTCTTTAAATCGTTTCAGAATATCGCAAGATTTACTTATTATATGCCAATCCTCCGAAGTTAAACTTACATCATAATTAAGATCTGCTAAGGAAGACAGTATTGGAGTTTTTAATTCAAAGAACTGTTGGAATATATAAAACATATAATTCCAACTGACTGCGTCTTGTATGAGTGTGTGAACTGGAGAGTAACCTACTTAACTGTTCCTGAATTTGGTTCTATTTTTTAGTGGCAAGTGTACTTCTTTTAAAGTACTTTTAACTTTGATATTAGTTACTTTTATTTGTTCCAGAGAAGATTGAACAATAAGATTTAGGTATGGGCAAAGTATGAAATATGTCTCCACTGACATAGGTAGCGAATCGCTGAAGTTATGTTTGTAGTATTGTCAGTAGTACACAATGCTATTTTATTTTGCAAACCCCAATACCTTATAATATTTTTAAGATAGTCTTTAATATTTGCACTTGTGTGTCTCATTGGAAATTTTTCACATGAAAGTAAATATGATGTTAATTCACAGTTCTGATCTATGAAGTGTCCACGCATCTGTACTTAAAGCAATATACTGTGCATTAACTTCTTTATCTGGATTGAAATATTTTTGTATATTTGATTATAAAGAACAGACAATAATGATGTTGAAAGGGTTTTCCTAGATGGAAGAGAATAACCAGGCTTTAACATATATACCAGCTTTATAAATACGAGATATTTCCAGTAGAGAACGAGTATCTGTGTGCTTTCACATCCTAGACAATCATTTAAATATATCAGAACATTTCTTAAGATTTTTTGAAACTCCTTTTACATTATTTAATTTGTTAATATCCGTTTTATCACAATTTGACATTGATATTTCCAAATTTCGTGGACAATGCCATGACGGGGCAGCCACTGTTAGTGGACATATCAGTGGTTTACAAAGGAGAATAATGGATGTTGAACCTAGAGCAACTTTTGTTCATTGTAATGCTCACACATTAAATCTTGAAGAGCAAGATACAATGTGATTTGGTTTTCGCCCAAAGAAATATGAATCATAGTAAACAAAAAAAACATTTTGGTTACCACTGTTATTGTATACCACATATGGCACAACATGCATACAATCTAATATCACTATTTTTTTTTTATACTTTTATTTAGTTTCAAAAATGAAAATTTTAACATCTTATCATCAACTTCGCAACTTTAAAGAAAGTCCAGATGGAAGTTCTGATTCTGAACTATCGGACGATGATGAACCTAATTCACCATCTAAAGAAACCTTGGTTGCAGAATCTGATAGATATAGCGATTGTTCAGCTGATGGAAATGATTTGCTAGTAATCCCTTCTTCAGATGAAGAAATATTTTCTGAGGATGCAGATAATATACCTTTGGCAGTAAGAATTGAACGTTTAAATAAAAAAAAAAAAAATCTATAAAACCTAAATGGTTAGAAGACAAACTATCTATAGAAGAAGAACAATTAAAGTTTAAAGGATCTTTAGATTTACCAACACATGTATCTAGTTTGGCGTCACCCTATGAATTTTTCAACTATTTATTTCCTAAATCAATAATCACATACATTACACAACAGTCAAACTTATATGCATCTCAAATCAGACCTAATAATTTGCCGAATATATCAAAAAGAGAAATTGAACATTTTATTGGCATACTGTTAAAAATGTCAATTTAAAAATTGCCTTCAATAAGACACCCCGTACTTGGTCATCCAATGATTTACAACGTAATGACAGTCAACAGATTCGAAGAGATAAAGCGTTTTATGCATTTCAATGACAACACTACGAATACACCAGAAACTTATGATATACTTTTTAAAGTGAAACCTTTACTGGACCTAGTAAGAAATATATTGATAACCATTCCAAAAGAAGAATATTTAGCAGTAGATGATCAGATTATTCTAACAAAATGAAAACTTCATTGAAACAATATAACCCTAAAAAGCCACATAAGTGGGGTTATAAAGTATTTGTTTTGAGTGGAGTTTCAGGTTTTAGCTACGATTTTGATATATTTGCAGGAGAACAAACAAATAAGATGCCTGATAACTGCAAATCTCTTACTACAAGCAGCAATATGGTAATAAAAATTGCTTATACTATTCCTCGACAAAAAAATTTTAAATTATTCTTTGATGATTGGTTCACAAGTTTGCAACTTATGGTATATTTGGATAAAGAAGGTATATTTCCTTTAGGAACAGCTCGCTTAAATTGTATAACAGGACTGATAATGCCAACTGTGAAAGAGTTTAAAAAACAAGGAAGAGGTACAATGTGTGAAAAAACGACTACAAGTGTCAATGTTAAAATATATGCAGTGTCGTGGTTTGACAACAAAGTAGTCACAATGGTATCAACCTATGTTAGAAGTCAACCCACTGTAATGCAAAAACGGTTCTTCAGGTCATTAAAAATTAAGAAAATGGTACCTACCATGTCCAAAGGCAGTTGATGTATACAATACATATATGGGTGGAGTGGACTTACTTGATTCTATGTTAGGATATTATAGAATATCAATAAAATCAAGAAAGATATTCTATCATATGATTGATTTATGTGTGGTAAACGCCTGGCTTTTGTACCGTAGAGTTCACCCAGATACTTATATACCATTGGTGGATTTCAAACTATTAATATCAGAGGTTCTGTGTGAGGTTTTAAGACAAAGTTCATGAATAAAAGGTCGTCCATTATTAACAGAAAATACAACTGAATCTTTGTACAATACTAAAAAGAGAAAAAGAGGACCTTGCAGTGAACTACCAGCAGAAGAGTTAAGACTTGATGGGATGGACCCCCTTCCAATGCAACTAACAAGCCGTTCTCGTTGTAAGTATCCGACTTACAATTCTAAAACGATTGCAAAGGGGCATGTATTAAATGTACATTACCATTATGTTTCAATGGAGAAAGAAACTATTTTCTATTGTTTCATACACAGTGATACAATATGTAAAATGTAGTATATTATTTTATAGCATTTGATTGAAAAAAGGATATAAGACTGTTTTATTACTAAGTATTATTTATTTTATTTTTATTATTTGTTATATTCATATTTTAATCCATAACAAGAGGATATTGTTATTATATTATATTATATTTTAAATAATAAGACAATTTGTACACTGAACATTTAATTTGTGATATAAAAAAAAACATAAGACTGTTTTAAAGTAGGTACTTAGGTACTCACTTATTTTCTTTATTAAATTTACATTCATAATTAAAACAAGAGGATATTGTTATTACATATTATTATATTTCAATGTTAAAATACTGGAAATGTTATTTGTTATGTTAAAGAAACGTAAGACTGTTCTTATAAATTAAATGTGTTAGTTATTTTTATTGAATAAATTTGAAAATGCATATATGTCACTTGGACAGTTGAAAGAGTACCTATCAATAATTACAAAAACATATTTTGGGTGCATGTTTCCAAGATGGCATAAATAAAAATTGTAATGTTAAATGCATAAAGGCCGAATATGGCACAAACGTACTATTGGTGCGCGTTGTGCCATATTTGGCACAAACTAAACTATAGTCAACTTTTAGGGGAAGTTTAACTTGAATATTTTTTTAAAAATTTTTCCCATTATCCTCATGTATTTTTACATAAGTACATTTTTTTTCGGAAAAAAATATTAATTCATGCATGAAGGGGATATAATAATGCAGCTGGTGTATGGACTCAGGAGAATAGCGATTTTTGATTCGGAACGTACTAGGGAAAAATTAGAAATGGATTAGACGTAAGTAGGTATAATAATTAATAACCATTCTAACATATTTAGATTTCGACTTCGACACTTCTCGTTTTATTCTACACAGAATAAAAAATCAGGTGTAAATATTTATTAAAAATTAATTAACAAATAAATAATATTTTCCGTCAATTAGCTCTGTACCTACACACCGACCGACCTGTGTTGTATGTGTGTATATTTTATGTATAGCACTCAACAGGAAGTGGACAGGTTCGCCGAGCAAATCCTGTGAGTGCTAGAGTGTGGGTAAATGTGTGAATGTTTGTGTGAGTGTGTAGTCTTACAATTAACTACCTAACAATAAAATGGTAACACGTTTTAGATAAATAAGTTGCTGTTTAATACACTATATCAATCGAACTTACAAATATATAAGAGATCACAGCAACAAATTATAGGTTTTTTAAAATATAATATAGTATAATAACTCACAGTTTGTGGAGAGCAGACTGGCCAGTTGGTCCTAGCTATATAATAATATAAAGGTTCATACACACACACAAAATAGAAATGTATAACAATAATAATAATAATACGCGACATACACACTATGTCGGAACAACAATAAAGGGTGGCGATTCGCGCCTGTGCAGGTAATATAAAAGTAATACGACGTAATATAAAGATATACAACTGTGGCGATTCGCGTCCACAAAAATTATATAATATACATGGCGATTCGGGCCCGCAGACAATAAGATATTAGTGGCGATTCGAGCCCACGACAGAGTACAATTATATAAAAATGGGCGATTCGCGCTTACAACAATTTAGAAAAAGGAACGGCGATTTGCGCACATAATAATGTGTGCATTTTGATTGCACTCAGACACTGGACTGGTCACATTTTCAAATAATAATACACGCGCGGCCGGCGATAATTTACATATTATATAATAATTCACAGCTGATACGGAAAATTAAAACAGAAATAAAAACAATAATATAAATATATAAGAACAAATAGGTAACAGGTATGTGATATGCGTGTGTGTGTGTGTGTGAGCCGGTCGGTGGCGAGATATCTGGTGACACGACGGAGACACACATTAAGGTACATAAGTTGTATTACTATTATAATACTCATGGCTAAATAACTAGGTATGATCACATAATTACCAAATTTGGTTCAATGTGCGCATTCATGGAAAAAAAAGCTAATTTATCATTCTTTCCATTGAATTATGACGTCAACCGGCAGTAAATTTTTAGGGCACTGCCAGCCGTTTTGGCGGGTTCGGTCTCCGTTTAAAACAGGTGTCACAGGACCACAGGCGCAAATAACGTTTGGAATTTTGGGGGGGAAGCCTAGCTTACTTTGATAATATTGAATAAGCTTAAAACTAAATGTAGGAAATGCTTGGGGGGGCTATGTACATTTTTGGGAGGGCTTAGCCCCTAAAGCCCCCCCTATTTGCGCCTAGGCATATGACGTATTCACATCATAATATCGATAGTGTATTCCTTGACTTAATATTAGCTTAATAGGTTGTTCATATTGTATTATTATGTATCTAATTTCTAATTTAATATATATGTATATATAATTTATATAATATTATGTACTAATTAGCAATTATTCATATCAATAAACAAAGTAACAATTTGTAAGTCATTATTGTTCTTGCTTCCTTGGTCTTGTATTGTTGTGTATTTGAACCTTGCAGTCCTTGTAGTATTATTAATTTACAATGTCTTGGTGTACAGTAAAATACTGTAAAATAAATAAAAAAAAAAGAACCACAAAGATTTTAATGTACGGTTTCATAGATTCCCAAAAAATCCAGTTTTTGAGAATAAATGGATTTTAGCATGTGGCAAATCAAGTGTGAATGCAAAGTCTGGTAAATAATACATATTGTTAACTATTTATTGTTTATAGTTTATAATGTGTATACAAATATATACATTTTCTGCTTTTATAAATAGTAAGAAAATAATTGAAAAAAAAAGGAATATTGTCAAGGCTAAACCATAATTTTATTGCTCCTAAATTCTAGCTAGAATCTGTTCAACTCATTTTGAGGAGAACTGTTATGTAAAACCTTTAATTGAAAAATTGTTAGAATATTCTCCCCGTCACAAACGAAAATTAAAACCAGATGCGATTCCAACAATTAATGTACATGGTCCAAATCCAAAAATCAAAAATCTTGATTTCAAAGTTCAATCAGATGCTGGTAAATTAAATTTTTTTTTTTAAATTAAGAATTTTTTATTTTAGAATACCTATATTTGTTTATAGAAATTTGTGATGACAGTTTAAAGGACCCAAAACTTACTGAGATTGGAACTCTATTCGATTCTGGTAAAATTGTAATTATTTTAATTAAGTATTTTTTTATTTTGGAAGCAAATTTTTTTTATAGAAATTTATGAAGACCAAGACCTTTTAGATGATAGTGGGTAAGTACTAAATTATAAATATTCACATAAAATAATTTTTAATGAATTATATTCTAGCCCTAATGCCAAACAAAATTAAATAAACTAATTAAACAATATTATTCTGTTTAAGATACAATTGTGGGTTGAATTCATCTAATAAAAATAATGTCAGTGTTACAAAAATTATGACATTGAGAATATTGAAATTATTCCTTCAGAAATAATGACCAAGTAAAATAATAGCCTAATGAAGTTATTAATAGATTATTACAGATATAAATGCTAATTATTGGTAATTATTTAGGTATAACGAGGCTGAAAAAGAAATTTCAAGGTATAATGTATATTATTAATAAAAAAAAATAGTTGTTAGCTTTGTGTGTTTTTACTAAAAATATTAATTGTTGGCATTTTTGTTGTTGTAACCTATACATAGATGAAATTAGTATTCAAATATAAATATTATATGCAGCATTTATTGTCAGGCACTCAGGCAAATGTGTTATGTTAAATTATATTATATATTTATATGTGCATGTACGCTAACTACCAGTGGCGTGCCCAGGAAATTTCAATGGGGGGGATATATGTTAATATGTTATACATTTTTTAGTAAAAGTACATTTAAATTAATCATGATTATCCAAACATATGTACATTCATGCACATTGAGTATCGTTCTACAATTAGAATTAATTAAATAGCCACACACTATACACTATTGTTTAAATAAAATGACAACATTAAACTAAAAACATTTATAACCTTTATTCAAATAATTAATATAAAAAAGAAAAATAATTCTTAAAAACAACTTAATTATTCTAAACGAAAATTTAACCGCCCGTCCGTATAGTGAATGTTTAAATTAGCCAATGGGCAATAACTTATTACTGATAATTTTAAAAGTAATATCCATATCCAATTATATAATATATAATAAACATTTTTATATGTCTATGGTAATATCTAATAAGTTGAAGTCAACAAAAAAAAGCTAATGGGGGGGATATAACCCCTAACCTTCCCCCCCTTGGGCACGCCACTGCTAACTACTAAGAAACTAATAATATATTATATTAATATAGTTCAATTTGGAAGTGGCCAACTGGTGTCATATTAAAATATAATTGAAGTTAACTTCTTTACTTTTTTAATAAATCTTTGATAAACTAAATTAAGTACCTACTAAATATATATTATCTTAAAAAAAAAATACAATTTTAAATTTATTTTGTCTTTTTATTTTGAAGGCAATTTATGTTGATGTCAAAAAACATACATAATTAAACAAAATAGTTAAAAATAATTAGTACATTAAAGGGGTTTATTTTCATAACTCCAGGTATATTTTTATGTGACACATGCATGGGGCATTGTATATAATATTATGTAGTACTGTAGTAGAGTAAATTTAATATAATTTTTGTGATTAATACTTGGATATTGTTATATTATGTATATTGTATATCATACAAATATTTGGAAATGGATGTGAGAAATAAACACATAAAATGAAGGTAAATATATATACAATAATATAAATGGTCAAGGATGATTTTTTAAGTGTGCTCACTCCCATTTTTTCTTTTAATAGTATTCATTCAAATTCTGATATTTAGAAGTGGGAGTTCCTATTTGAAAAACAGAAATTTGTAATATCACAGTATCATTCTTCGGCAGTACATAAAATCTCAAGTACCTATTCAAAAAAATAGTCATCAAGTGTACTTAAAAATTCTAAAAATTAGAATTTGAATATATGCATAATTTAAGCATAAACATAGGATGACCATGTTTAGAAAATCATCCTGTACCTATATAATAAAGTATATTAATACTCAAAAAGTAATAATGTAATAAATTAATAATTGTTATAATAGATTACAACAGTTGCTTGAAACCTCTAATTCAGAAACTAAAAATTTAAAAATTGAACAAACAAACTTAAAAAATATCATTTCCATGCAACAAAGAGACATTATTTCGGCAAAAGGATGAATCAGAAATAAATTTTGAACATAAATTTAAAGAAAAACTTTCTCACTTATTTACTGAAACACAGATAAGTCAACTTTTGAATAAGAAAAAAAAAGTGGCAAAGTGGAATGCTGAAGATATATCTTCAGCAATATCGCTTAGAAGTGTGTCACCTAATTTACGGGAAAAAAATCAATATCCTTTACCAGGTGCTGAATAAATAGATTAAGATAAAAGTAGTATATTTTATTAAATTATTTATAAATATACCTAGGTCTTTCAACCTTGAGACGGTGGGCAGCTACTTTTTCTGTCGATAGAGGCTTATTGTCAAATGTTTTTACATTGCTAAAGTCTAAAGGTTAGATTATAATTATGATATGTAATTTGTTTTATAATAATACTTAATTAATGATATAAATATCAGGTGAATCAATGAATCGAAATGAAAAAATAACAGTTTTGTCATTCGATGAGACCTACGTTTCTCATAAAATTTGTTATGATAAGCAAACACAACAAATTATTGGGCCTCACAAGAGTGTGCAAATAGTTATGGCAAGGGGTTTGTACTTCATTATTTTACACATCAACAATGTATTATGTAACACAATTGTATTAATTTTTTTTAAGGGCTTTTAAGTCAGTGGAAACAACCACTCTTCTATGATTTTGACACACCAATGACCAAGGATATTTTATTTAATATAATATCAGAAATGCATAGAGTTGGATTTAAGGTGGCCGCTATTGTTAGTGACATGGGACCCACTAACATAGGGCTATGGAAAACCTTAAAGATAAGTCCATCTTCTTCTGGTTTTAATAATCCTGTAACAAATAAAAAGATTTATGTTTTTGCTGATGTTCCCCATTTAATCAAGCTAGCTAGGAATCACTTTATAGATAAAGGATTTGTTCTCCCTGAAGATGTTTATATAGGTAAACAAATCATTGAACAATATTTAAAAGTCTCTAAACCATCAGATTTTAAGCTTGCGTACAAACTATCTGAACAACATCTAAATGTGACTGGAAGTTTAAGACAAAATGTGAAGTTGGCTGCCCAATTATTTTCTAATGGTGTAGCAAAAGCTCTCAAATATTGTGGTGAAAATAAAATAATAGAAAATAACAATTGGGAAAAGGTTTGTAAATTAAAACATAACTTTTTCATTTTTATCATATTAATTTATTTTATTTTATTAATCATTAATGTATACATACTAATAGACTTCAGAAGTAGTTCAGCTGTTTAATGATTGGTTCGATCTCATGAACACACAACTTCCTATAGACAGATTTACAAAAAGTTACGGGTTAGATTTAGAAAATCAAAATACATTATTAGATAAAATGGATAACTTTATTACAAATATGAAAGTTCATGGGAGTAATCGCAGACTACCTTTTCAAACTGGTATATTTCTTAAGTTTATATGCACATTGCATATAACACAACAATTCAACTTCATATTCATTTCTAGGCATATATAAATGCTTCGATAAAAAGTATGTTAATAGATTTGAAAAAAGATTATGAAAATATCACATATATTATGACAAGGAAAGTCAATTCGGATGTAGTTGAGAATTCATTTAGTTACCTGAAAGGAATGGTTGGATCAAATTCCCATATTTCACCTCTAGAATTCAAATATTGGTTTAAAAATTAAATTATTTTAATTCAGAATAGATAGATACTTACCAATATTTTATTTTCAGTTTGCGCTGGTATTTACTAGGTAAACATTCAAATATGATATTCACAGAGCATCACAACACCGAAGATACAACTGAGAGTTGTTTAATTGAATGTTTATCTGGATCTACATTTAAAAAAGCAAACTTCTTAAAAAACATTAGTACCATTAATAATGATATAGTGGATGAACAGCTGGCTAATTTAGAGACGGAATTTGGAGGTACAACAAATATTGAAGTATCAGAAAAAAGTATAGAACTATTGAAAAATTTTGAACAAGAAGTAATACATTATACTCATGCATATATTATATTATTATAGGTACTTATGTATTATCAATGAAGTTTGAGTTTAAATTATTTACAGGTATTAAAAAATAGTTTGAACACTCAACTTACAACAATAGAACGTGATTGTATAGAATATGTTACTGGGTCAGTAGCGAGAAAGTTTATTTTTAAATATCCTTACTTAGGCAATACTGATAACTCAGACAGAACCACAAAGAATTGGATAGATTGTGTATCTTTAGGCAATTTAATTTATCCTTCAGATGATTTGTTGAAGACTGCAAGACTCCTTGAAAACATTTTTAATGATTATCATGGTGAAAATAATTTAAATAAACTTCCAGGTACTTACTTTATAATAATTCTAAATAATTGGATCAATCACATTTTTTAAATGTTTATTTAGGTGTAATAACCAAAGTGGCTAATGATGTTCTTGAGCAATTAAACATTCTCAAAATATCCATTCCGAATGAGGTAGTCCAATGTTTAGTTCGCACAAGAACTTTTATAAGACTAAATAATTTAAACAAAATAATTCGTGATAAAGTATTACAAACCAAAAGAAATAAACTAAGAAAATGTATATCATAATAACAATTTGTTTCTACAATAATTATTATTATATTTATTTTTTTAAAATACATTGATTTTATTTCTATTTTATAAAATCTAAGTTGATTAAAGTGAATTGTAATTTTGTGATTTAATTCCATTGGTATCAATATTTCATAAAAAGTGTAATAGTAGTAGTAATATCATAGAACCATATAGTAATAGTAATATAAGTGTCGCCATGGCTAAATATTAAAAAACTTACCCATGAGTATTGAGTAATGAGTGTCACTTTTAAGATACCTACAAAAATTTGTTCTCTCAACTTGTGTCTTGTGATGTTAGAAATTTAGAATATGTTACATGATGTTTTCACTTTAGATTGTGAGTCACATGGCTAAATAGTTATGTCACAACCACGATTTAAGACCATCTTAAATCGTGATCGTGGTCACAACTCACAAGACAAATTAAAAAATACGCGGGTATTGATAAGAATTCCTTCCGGCTGACGTCATCGACATGCGCATCACGGAACTAAGATCATACCTAGTTATTTAGCCATGATAATACTATTTTATTATTGTTATAATTATTTTACCAATATTAGTTTTAATATAGTTTTTAATATTATACTTTATAAAACTAATCATAAAAAAGGTGGGCAAGTGATAACAGCTCAAAACGAGTCAAAATATTTTTTAAATTTTATGCTGTATAGAACACAAGAATATAAACATTATAAACATATGTTATCTTATTATCAACGTTTGATCAAATGACGCTTGATAAATAAAGTATTATATTATTCAAACACTAATATAAACTAAAAAAAAATTAATATTTAAAAATTAACTAAAAACTAATACTAATTCAAAGTTGTTTATAAGCTTACCATGTAATATATGGTTACATACATTTGAGGCCTAACCAATTATTATATACTTCTTAGACAACATTTAGCTTAGCGACCTTTTCTGAACTCTAAATACTTCATATTCAATAAATATTACTGCCATAAAAAAAACAAATCCGTCTATTTAATATAGTCTTTATTAAATAAATCATAAAGAAAACAAATACTTTTTATTTAACAAAAGTGTTTACAAAATAAATCATAAAAAAAAAACAAATCTGTCTTATTAAATTTACTCTTTATAAAATTGATCATTACAAGATTGTGTAATTTGAATTTTCTGAGCTTTCATCTGATGTAAACAAAGATCGAAGATAAATAAGTACCAACTGAAGAATGAATGTTCACTGGGGGAGGACGAATTATTGAGTCTATAAGTTCAATAGATCTACGCTCATAAGTTCTCAGTTGTGCATCTGACATTGTTAGGAGATCTAGTATAAGACTATTTAAAAATTGTTTTACTGAATCTGTTCTGGCATCAGAAGTACTAGTGACCAATGTGGCTTTCTCGGTTTCAAAATATTCAGCAAAAGCTTTGTCAGCATCAGAACTCGAGTTATAGTTTGTATTTTTCTTAACTTTTTACCTGCAGTATATTTGGACTTAAAAAATTTCGATTCTGGAGTGTTAACGAGTTTAGTTTCAGATTGTCTCGTAAATAGTGGTGTGGTGCTATTCGAAGTAGAGGGATTAAGGGGAAGTGGTAGTCTAGTGATGAGACTGGATTGCTGCCCTGTTGGTTTGGTTCAGGATATTCCGATATGTTAGAGTTTTCACACACATCGGCAGTCACAAAATCTTCATTAGGAATCGGTGACAAATTTCCACTAGGTATTGCACAGGTTTTGACAAATGGTATCGTGAACTGCATTGTCTCGTTCAAATAATACGGCTTTTTGGCTTTGGATTCACTTTTAGAGTCTTCCATTCTTCTCACAAGCGTAGTCCATAGATTCCTCCATTTTCTTTGCATTCATTCACTAAAACATGCATATTAAGCATGTATATAAAAGTGGTAGATAATTTTTTTTTGTTTTGAAAAAAAATAAAAAACAATGATACATTTACATTAATATTTTACAGATATTTGGATTTGGCAACAGGGAGTACATTTGTCTCGCTAGGGTTGTACTTTTGCCGAGGAGAGACAATAGTTGGGCAGATCGTGGAAGAGACGACTCAGATAATATGGGATGTGATGAATGGATATTGGATGTCGAAACCGAATAAGGATCAATGGAAAAAAATATTGCAGAACGTTATGAATTATTGTGAAATCTCCCTAGTTGTATAGGCAGTATAGATAAATTACTGAATACAGGTTCCAGTAATTTAAATTATAAAGCCTACCATTCTATAGTATTATTGGGGTGTTGTGATGCTGATAGCCTTTTTACAATGGTAGAAACCGAATATGCCGGTAGGAACAGTGACAGTGGAATATTTCGAGCTTCAGCAATGAAATATCATATTATAACTCACTCACAACTTGATATTCTGCCACCTTCAAAGCTACTTTATGATACTAACAACTGTAAATTTCCCTATTATTTTGTGGCAGACGAGGCGTTTCCACTGTCAAAATGTTCAATGAGACCCCAGACGGACTCTAGACAACATTAGAAGAGTATTTAACAACCGTTTGAACAGTGGAAGAAAAACGATTGAGTGCACATTTGGAATGATGACGGAAAAATTTCAAGCGCTGAGTACCGCCATTCGTTGCCGTGATGTAGATAAAGTCAATGATATCGTTAAGGCATGTTGTATACTCCACAATTGTATTCGCAAAAGAGAAGGTACTCGATATACAATGCGACATTTTGAAGAAAGTGTTAGTCTGCGTAATAACACCACCAACTTCACAACAGATGATTGGACATCAAATGATTACCTATGTAAATGATCTAACATCAGGTTATGACTTGAGAGATTATTTATCACGATAATTTATTACTCCTCGAGCATCACTTCCGTGGCAGTGGAATAATTGTATATAGTCTGTAATATTTTGGGTTATTTAATAAAATATTCTTTAATGGTATTCCCTCTGTATTGTTATTATTAAAATAGTATTCAAATATTTTAATTATATTGGCGTTACGATATTTTGTATTATAATGTTATATTTAAAAACGTGTGTACATTATAAAGTGCCATTGGTTGGCAAATAAATAAACAATTTTATGTTTAATAATAGTTAAATTAAAACTTAATAATACTCGGAACGTGTATTGCGTGATAGCGTGTTTTTAATTATTATTAGGTATTTAGTTTCAAATTAAAAATAAAAATTATTATTATTTTATTAGTTCATTTGCTTACCAGATAAATTAACTGCCATTGACACATTATGCCAACTCTTGTCTTGACAATCTCTTCTAGAATACTCCGGGTATGGTGAAATTATAAAGTTCAGGATTTTTTTCGATTTCACCAACAAATTGAACGTTGAATGCTTCCATCGTTATTATAAAGTATATAATATACATATGTGTATCGTAAAAATATATTATATAATATAAAATATAAATATTATGATATTACATATTATATAGTAATAATATATTATGCGATCCGTGAGACGCGACTGCCAAGCGACCAGCACTGCCGGTCGCACGTGTTGTCAGTCGCTCGCATCGAGTAGTTTTCAAATTCCGTCATTAGTGGATCCCCATTAACTTTGCTAGGAAATCGCGGGATAGCGAAATCGTGTAGTGTGTCAATCGCCTCGTGTGCTGAGGGCCTTACTAATGCACACTCTTTAGGAGCAAATAACATGTACCAATTGTGATTTTGAAAAAATATCTGAAGGGAAAACAATAATTGCAAATTTACCAACTGATACAATAGACTTTCTACAGAATGTTTAAAAAACCAGATTTAAGTGTGATTCATCTGAAGCAAAAAATGATTTTACTTTTTTAAATCACGTTTATAGAAATATGTACACCTATCTGAACGTCAACGAAATGTTCAACACTTTGCCCTTCCATTGATATTCATAACTCTTACACAAATATCAGGAGCGGACCCAGGGGGGGGGGGTTGGGAGGTCAGCTGACCCACAGTTGTTTTCCCAGTTAAATGTGGCCCCTCGAAATGGCAAACTATATAAACATTTTTTTATTTGAAAAAATTATGTACAGTGGTGAATTTAGAGGAGAGGCACGTGCCCCTTGTCAATTTTCTGTCTACAAGTTGTTATGTAACATTTGTAACTACGAGTATCATATAAATGAAACATTCAGTTGATAAGGATAATACTACCAACTATTAATTATTACTTATTATAATCATTATTGATAGTATGTATATGTATTATCATTGATTATAAATACTAGTAAAATACTATTAAAATTAAAATTATACAATTTATATGTGCCCCCCCTTCAAAATATCGAAGATCTGCTATTATGATATAGGGGTATATCGTATATACAGCTGTGAAGACTGATGAGTATTGAAGTAAAATAACGCGTACGAAATCGTGTTTAAGCTTATCAACTTATAATGTACGTACCTAAAATTCGATAAACACAAGTATAAAAATATGTTGGATATAGATATTATATAAGATTTTATGAAGTTGACATAGATGAAATTGATATAGAAGTGGAATACCGTTCATTACATCTAGTTTACCAACAAATGGCAAAACTATTGAAACTGGAGTAACTGGACCTTTAAAATTAAATGATGTATTGAAAATTCATGATATCACGATACATGGTTTCTTCATATCCAAATTTATATACTTTGTATAACATTTTTTATATGCTACCAGTCAGCAGTGCAACTGCACAAAGAAGTTTTAGTGTTCTAATACTTCTCAAAACATGCCTTAGCTCAACTATGACTGAAGACCGGCTATCAAATTTGGCCATATTGAGCATAGAAAGCAACATAGCTCAAACCATTGATTTTGTTAACGTAATAAGTACATAATTCGCACTAATGAAAAAGCGCAGAAAATGATTGTAATGTTCTAGTTCTTTACTATTATTTTCATGTAGGTATTATTAAATATAAATTTTATTAATGTATTATTTTTGACTTTTCTATTGTATTAGAATTTAGAACCACCTATTCTATATCTCTTGTGAAAATGAAATCAGTCATAGTATAGGAACAAATGCACTTTACATGTCCCCCTCACAATTTTCAGTTTTGTTTTTAAACACTGGTTCAATTGATGGAAACTATTATTTAAGAAGTTGTATGGTGTATTGTGTATTGCGGGAAGCAAAACATACAAAACACTGCATCTGTGTTAGTGTAAGGCGTCAAAGTTGATTAAATTATACCAAAGATAAAAAAATGTGTTATTTTGTTGTAATTCAAAAACGAATAACTGTAAATATACGAAAATGTCGCTGAATGTTTATATTCTCAATTTATATACACCATACATTTTGACTTGTTTTGAGCTGATAACGACGTTCATATTCAGTTTCCAATATTTTTAATTTTGTTTTTCTATAAACGAATACAATATTTTATTTGTTTTGTAAAAAAAGAGTGAAAATTTAATGCAAGGCTCCCGGTATATTGTTACAATAGAAGTTGAAAATTATTAAAAGACTAAAAGTAGTTAGGGACAATTTTTTTTTTTAAGCATTGAAAGTTCAAAGTTTTACAACATTTAACAATTTAA
Organism: Macrosiphum euphorbiae; assembly: GCA_949089665.1. Taxonomy (NCBI): domain Eukaryota; kingdom Metazoa; phylum Arthropoda; class Insecta; order Hemiptera; family Aphididae; genus Macrosiphum; species Macrosiphum euphorbiae. The sequence continues at coordinate 63,085,000 of CARXXK010000002.1, forward strand.
AAATGTAACAATTATTTTGTAGTTAAAAATGTATACATTTTATAGCTAAGGATTGAAAATTTAAAACAAGGTTCCGCGTAAATAGGTAAATATATAAATTAGTTTATTCACAATAATATCAAATATACTTCGTAATATCATAGGCCAACTGACCGTTTTCGCTCAGTATCGTTTTTCTTATATAATGATATTATATCATTGAATTCAAATTTAACACCATCCATTACACTTTTTACTAGTGATGCACAATGATGTCGTATTTCGATATCAGACCAATTTTACCGATATCGATATGACAAAAATAATATTCGATATCGAAATACGACATCGCAGGTAAATATCCAACATTTTATCGATATCGAAAATTGATATCAATTCGTTGCAATTTGAAATTTCTATTTTCTATTTATATAAATTTTGACAGTAAATGTCTAAGAACGAATAAACACCAACGATAAGCAATACGATAAAGCTCTTACAATAGACGTAGATAGCTGTGACTGTTGGATTTTTACAATTAGTCTCTTTTTTCCGTCGTCTACGTTGAGTTAAATAATTAATAAGTTAAATTAATAATAATTTATTTATCAATAGTTATAATTAATAAGTTAAATAATTAAATAAAAATTATGAGTTTTATTAAGATAGTACCATTACCTGGAGGTCGTAGTGACATATGGAAACATTTTGGCTTTCAAATAGATAATAGGTAATGGTACAATATTAAATAAAAAACAAGTTCACTGTCGCGAGTGCAAGTCTATTATTGCGTACAGTGGAAATACTAGTAATTTAAAATTACATTTACTACAATACAAAAAAAAACCTTTAATATATAAAAATAAATTATATCGATATCGTTTGTTTTTCGATATCGCGATATGATATCGATATCAGTGAACCGATATCGATAACGGAAAATATATCGAAGTAGAGAATTCCCTAAACATGGCTGAGTTGTTTTATGTCTTAACACATGATAGTATTGTCATGTATTAAATTTGGATGTATGGGAACAAATACACTTTACCGTTTTTCGACGCTGATTTCGAAACTATTTGGTTTTTTTGTGAAAAAATTATTTTGGAAGTTATAGTCATCCAAAGTTTGCGATTTTACGTTTATACGCATGCGCACAACGTTACTCGACTGCCACGATGTAACAAATTTTTTTTTTACATTTTTTAACGAAATCTGTTGTTGTTGCCACTCCCTCGAAAAACGAAAATATCCCCCGATTTGCTGTGTAAAACCACCTTGGGTAGGCCACGGTTTTCCTCAAAAATTCCCGGGAACTTACCGTTCAAAAGTTGTTTAAATTCTAAGTTGCAGTGATTACGCGTGTATCGGCACTCGTCGCTGCTCTCCGCAGATCGAAAATATCCCCTGACTTGCTATGCAACACCACCTTACCCTTTCAGTCCCGACTTTTTGTTTCGAAAAAAAAAAATTTTTTTTTATGGTATTTTTTTATTTACCGTTTAATATAGTGATCCTAAAAATTTCAAAATTTTAACACACTTACTTTCGAAGAATTCGTAATGTACATTGGGACTCGACGGCACAAAAATAAGACTGTAAACCGAACGCTACATATTAATGCTTTTTTTACGTACCTACTGATAAAATAATTTAGTTTTCTTCGAAACGGTTGTGGCTTATTGTGTATAAACATATCTAATTTAATTTATTTTATATCATTTCTTGTTAAATTTAACGAGTGTAGAATCAACAAAATAATATTCTAAAAACAAATATTCGTATTCTATTATTATAACGTCTCGTCGTTACGCTGCACATGATTATCAAAGTTTATAAATAAATTAATAATAACCATTTATAAGAATACACATAAGTATAAATTGTATTTACAGTAACGCTGTACAATTATTTTTTCGTAATATAACTTTTATTACTGATAAAAAATAAAATATAAATAGGAAATAAAATCAAAAAAAAAAATCATTGTACTTGTATGAAATTAGTTGTTAAAAATATAATAATATTATAAATTATAAAAATCTAAACATGAATTGCCCGAAAACAATTTGATTTTGTCGTCAGACATAAATGGACATTGCATTTTTCGCAATATACATGTGTTCTTCCTTTACAGCCTGCATTTTTGCATCTGGTCGCTTCTTTTCGAGTGTCTAAATCCGGCAAGTGACTCACTTTATCAAGTTGAATGGATGTCGACGGTCTTGAGTCTACATGTTTTAGTTTTTGATTTTCCGAGTATAATTTTTGTTTTACTGTAGGTGATGGTGTACTTGGTGGTCGTCCTTTTTTCTTTGTAGGGGGAGTAACTGTTTTGCCCATATAAATTAATTCTTCTGCCAATCTCATTCTAAAACTTAATAAGTCCATAATTTCTTTTTTAGGGACTTTTAATTGTTTGGTATCTTCAATATACTCCAACCAACTATTACTTACAGCCATGTCAAATGCATGAGAGACCATACGTAGTGTCCATTTTTTTGACCTAATGAAGCCACTATAAAAACTAACAAGTTGGTCGTGTTTGTCGACCCCCCCCCCCCATCGTTTTGTTGTAATGTCGTACTATTTCTGGTCTTTCAATATATATAAATTCCTTTTTTTTTCTGTCCCATATTCTAACAACGTCAACGTCTCCCGATGTTATAATATTTGAGCACAAATATATAGGTTTGTTGTCATACCACTTGACAAGACCTATATTTACATCCGGGACGTTAGAGCTGATCTCAATTGTAGTCCCTCTTCCCAAATTTTTCATAGTTTTATCGGATAAAAATGGAGGATTACAAAATGGATTTGAACGTATTGTACCAGTTGCATAATTTTTATTTTTTGCAGTGTATAAAATAAATTTATTGATGTAAAAAAATTATCCATAGTAAGATAGTGGCGGTTACTTTTTAGGTGTTCAGAAAGAAACAAAACTACTGATCCACCTAATCCAAATACTTTCCGTGATTCTTCCGATACTTCAGGCATATTACCTTGGTACATTAGTAAATTGTACACAATGCCGCTTTGACCACATAATAAGAAAAGTTTTATTCCCCAGGGATTTGGTTTTCCTCTGATGTACTGTTTTACAGAAAGATGGCCTTTAAATGGAACGATTTGTTCGTCTACTGATAAATATTTCTCTACAGGCAGTTCTAAACATGTTTTTTTAATTCAGTCAAAGAGTGGTCGAACTTTTATAAATTTGTCATTAGTATTTTTCGGAATATCAATATTATTAACCACATGAAAATGCGATCTTAGACTAAAAAAACGATTTCTATTCATCGTATCGGCAATCATTTTTATTCGCGTATTATCCTCCCAATACATGCGAATACGCGGGAACTTCAAAGCACCCATCACTAAATGCATAGCAATGAATCCCTTCATTTCTTGGATATTTGTAGACTTAAAACTATTAGTATTTTTTTAAACCGCGTACAAATTTGTAAAAATGACATGTTTTCAAAATCAGAATCATCAAAATATTTTGAAAAATAATATATTGGATTTTGTATTTCATGTTACAGTGTTTCGTTTCGTTTAAACTTACCTTAGGAGGTCTAAAAGGTTTTTGTAGCCACTTCATATTTTTCTTTTCAACTGTAAACCATCCGGGGACATCAACTTCCGGAATATCATTTATATTTTCAAATTCAATAAAGTCGGGCAATTCAAAGTTTTCATTTTCATCAAAATTAGCTAGTAGCTCGTCAATCTCTTCATCACTATCACTTTCAAAATCACTTAGTTCGGAAATATTTCCATCTAATAATTCAACAAGTTCGAAATGAGTAAGTTTACTCATTTTAAAAAATAATGTTAAAATAAAAAAGGTAAAATTACGTAGCACGATAAACTAAAGATCGATAATTAAAACTCCGATACAACGCCGAATATCAAACATCGGGTCAACGTTCGTCGTACCTCGTACGCACGATTTAAGATAGACTGGTTGCGCGTCGAACGAAAAAAAGTGGAATGAGAAAGCGCTTACAAAAACTTACTGGCACATAACGCGATCTAGCGGTAATATTCATAATCTATAGTATATTATTGTTTTAATAATAATTCCTTTCTGAACGGAATAAGCTCCACGGTTTTTTTATTTCACAAAATCGCTTTTTAATTTTTAATTATCAAATAAACCTTGATTAGTTGATTATTATTTAGATTAAACAGTCCTAATGACTAGTTGAATGTCGAATGACATTAATTTAAACAGTATTAAATGATTGAGTTATAGATTTAATATTTAACACAGTGTATATATTATATTTAAATTTAAATTTTTAAAATGTCTAGTCATAACTATTGTTGTATTCGTTTTTTTTATTAGAAATAAACAATCTTTACCTACAAGTAATATACAATAAGCTTATGTGCTGAGAGAAGACAGGACGTGGACAATTGAATAAGGAACCGCCCACTGGCAGTACAGTGGTGCATTGGAGAGTCGTCGAAGAGCTAGGTTTTGGAATACTTGTATTTTATTGGTATTGGATTTTTTTGCTGAACCCCAGAGCTGTATGCCATAAGTCCAAATAGGTTTCAGGAGGGTTTTGTAAATTAGAAGTTTAACTTTTAGATTGGTATTATTATTTCTTGATATTAGAGGATTAATTAATTAAATATATTTTTAAGATTTCAGTATTTCACAAGTATTATTATTATTATAAATTCTTAATCACTTACTTATCCAACTAATTTAAATTGCATATGTCATGTTTATTCTTTTTGTGTTAGTTGTAATTTACTATTTAAGTATCTAATTAAATTAATATAATATATAATGAATTTATTTGGTTGATTTATTTTAAAAAAGATTTCCTATAAAAATGTGTTGTAAATATGTACCTAGTTAGTATGTAATAAAATTAAACAACGTTAATATTGTAGTTCGTAGAATAGCAAATGGTTGACAATGTGCAAAGACCTAAAGTGGAAGAGACACTCAGTGAATAATATTGAGGTTTGAGATACCTAGAGAGATTAAAAATAAGTTAACAATAGTCATAATTAAAATCATTGCAAAATAAAATTACTGTTTTAGCACGATTTAGTAAAACTTATAGGCGTCAACGCTAGATGGCACTTACTGTCAGTCAGTTTATGTTAGTACATTGCATAGTCACTTGGTCAGTAAGCTTAACATACGTCGATGCGCAACCTGTCTATCTTAAACCGTGCTCGTACGTATGGCTATTTCCGTGTCGTCGGCCGTCCGCGTCTAGCGCGCTCGTGGTGTACCGGCGAGTCCCAATGTACATTGCAATGTGCATATATAATACCTACTATAAACTTCGTTATATTGTAAGTAAGATAACGAAAGTGGAGGCAAAACCTCAATAGGAATGTCAGTAATTGATAAAAAAAATTTAATTATTTCTACGTTATCCTAAACATTCGGACAAGATTAAAACATCTGGAAAAATAATCATTATGTGACTGTCGTAGATTTTTCCCTTTAATTAATTTTCCCTACTCGTCGCTGACAGTGCTGCCATACTAGCTATTTTATAGCTAGTTCTAGCATTTTTCAGGTGTCATCTAGCTTCAAAAATGTCATTATGCAGGTGGCATTAAATATAGCATTATTTATAATGTGTTTCAAGCGTTTCAACATATTTTTTTTTTCGTCTACCAAAAATCACTGATAACACATATGTGTATATGACATATCTATCTGCTATCACATTTCTGATTTTGGCAATTGATTGTTCATTATTTTGACACGGACTAAGATTTATATATATAGTATACGTCCGTGTTATTTAATACTTGAATAATACCATTTATTTAATAAAAATATGTAATTTAGCATTTTTATTATGCCATGGTAATTGGTAGCTAATTGGTCATGGCATTTTAGATGACCGTAGTATTAATCAATGATTGATAATTGATAATATCAAATATGCATATTATTATTTTTTGTTAATTGTTATTTGTTCTGATGTCTGTGATACTTTTAACCAATAATATAGTTAATAATTATATATGATTTTAATAACTATTTTAGTGATTTATGCTATAGCTGAATGCTATCAGTTACATAACAATCAATTACCTATTTTATTTGTTGTTTTTATTAACATAAGTTAAGTATGGGAAAAGTGCAATATTTACAGAAGTTCAGAGATGAATAGCTTACTGATAAAAAGTTCAAGGATAGGCTATTAAAGCTAGAAAGCGATTCAACTAAAGGTAGGTGTAGATTTTGTAAATGTGAAGTAAACGCTAAACACTTCGATCTAGTACAACCAGTTAGAACCAAAAAACATGCAATTGCTTCAAAAGATTTTTCAACATCAAGAGCAATACCAAGTTATGTAAGACCTCCATCTATAAGATCAGCTAATGCAGAAGGTACAATATGTTTGTATATTGCTGCACATTGCTCCATTTTAAGTTGTGATCACCTTGGGGTATTGTGTAAAACTCAATTTCAAGATTCTGCGGCAGGAAAAGACATTAAGTTGCACAGAACAAAATGCACATATATTATATGTAATACATTAAAACCTCATTTCGAACATTTATTGTTGAAAGAAATTGATAACCAACCCTACAGTTTACTCATCGATGAGTCAACTGACATCAGTGTTTTTTAAAATTTTTACGAATAAGTATTATGTATTTTGATCAAAGAGAGGGACAAATCGTTTCAACATATTTAGCTCTGGTTGAAATGGAGGCATGAGAATCATGCGATAGTAAAGCTATTGCAGAAGCAGTAACTTCAACTCTTATAAATAAAGAACTTGATGTGAAAAATATGGTTGGCTTAGGCAGTGACAATGGTCATGACTTCAGTCATGGTCGGGATCAATAACGGTATTTATCAAAAATTGTTAACTGAGGTACCAACATTGATACATATTCCTTGCGTATGTCATTCTTTGCAATTGGCCGTTTCTGCTGCTGCTGGTTCAACACTTCCCAGAAACATTGAGTTTCTTATAAAAGAAGCTTATAACTGGTTTGCCCATTCAACGTTACGCCAAGCTCAATATAGAAACTTATTTAAAGCAATTAATGATAATCATAACCCTTTTAAGATTGTGAAATCTTGTGATAATAGATGGTTATTGATTGAAACTGCTGTTGGGCGTATTTTGAAGCAATGGGTTGAGTTGAAAACTCTTTTTAGTATTGTGAGACAGAAGGAAAAATGTTATACTGCTGAAATTTTTTTTGGAATGTATAATGACAACAACAATTTAGCATATCTTACATTTTTGCACCCAATACTTTTAGAGATCCAGTTGGTTAACAAATCTTTTGAATCAAACAATGCTGATCCGTGCAAGTTATTAAGTGATTTAACATTGTTAGTACGTTCAGTGGCCAAACGTTTTGTAAATCCATACTGTAGAAAAGATCCACTAACAACCAACATGGATAGTTATTCCTCAAATGGTTTTTAGCAATGCATTTGAAGATCTCATAAAAAATACCAACAAAAAGGACAAAGAAGTTTTAAAAGATAGATGTCTTCAATTTTTAAAAGTCTTACTGAAACAGTTTCAGCAGACTTCCTAAAAATATACATATTTTGGAAAAAGTATCTCTGGTATCAGTAAGAAAGGCTCTACAAGTGGTTAAGGAACCTTTGACACCTTTGATGGAAATTTTTAAATACGATACACAGAATATGGACAAAGTGAATCATCAGTGGAACAACGTAACTAGTATAAAATGGATTGAACGTATAAATACCACCAAATTTTGGAAAGAAGTTGATGATTATGTCGATGCTTCTGGAAATAATCATTTTAATGAACTTTGTAAGCTAAGTAAGCGTATTATTGTGCTTCCGTTTTCAAATGCAGACGTAGAAAGGTTATTCAGCCAAATGAATATCGTTAAAAGCAAGTTGTGAAATCGTATGGGACCTAAATTATTAGATTCAATATTAACAATACGATCAGGACTTAAAAGAAATAAAGTGTGTTGTGCTCACTATAAGTTACCAGAAGAAGTTTTAAAAAATATTTTAAATTCTTCATACTATCCAACGACAACAACTATGAACGTTGACCAGCAATATAAGGACTTGGTAACTATAGACGATTTAGTAGACATTGATAATCCAATAATATTTTAACTTAAAGCAACTAATTTTACAATATCTAGTCAAAGAGACTTATTAATTGTTTAGTTGTATACTATCATTATCATGTATACATTTTAAACAATTTTGTATTATATTTATTTTGTTATACTTATAACTTTATTTTGTATTTTAATTTTAAATTAGTCAAAGAAGACTGCATTACTTTTTATTATTATTTTAGATTCTGAGCGGAGCGATGAATGTATTGGTTTTACAATGATGTATGTTTTTATATTTATTTTTTTTTGTGTCTGTGTACACGATAAGTAGTCGAAATAATGCTTCGATTTTCGACTTCAGTATCTTGTTCAATTGGAAAGTGAATATCGTTGGTGCATTGGGGAGGTCAAAATTTAAATTTCCCAGTAGTTTTCAAGAGCGCCGGGAAAAACAACATAAAAATTAAGGAAAAACGGGAATTTTTACGCAAAATCGGTTTTCCAAAAAATCGATTTTGGTTTTTGGTGTAACTTTAAAACAAATAACCGTAGATAGCCAAAAATAAAATCGTTTTAGCATTTTTCGCATCACCAATAGTTCATGAAGCAGGTCTAATAATATTACATTCTGTAGTTCTAGTCACAGGTAATGGGATTTTACCCCATTTGGTAGTTTTATTTTTTCCCGTATAGCAGTCATTATAATCATCACCATGACCACTGGAACTTGCTTCTTGTTTTGATTCGGAATCATGTTATCTTTCGACTACGAAAACAACATCGTCATCGGAATTATCTACATCCAGAAATTCATCATCAGTACACTCGTCCAAATAACCGAGAATTTCATCACGATTTGCCATTTTCTTTGTCAATACCTATTTTAAATTAAAAAGGTGGGTAAGTGGATGTCGCTCTGCTGTACAGTAGGTTACAAGTGGGTCACTGTATAATGGATGCTTTTAAATTTGAATTCAATGATACAATATCATTGTATAAGAAAAACGATTCTGAGCGAAGACGGTATGTCAGTCTAGGTTTAAGACAAATTATATACATATCTATGGTATTAAAAAAAAATTGACTTATAATAAATTCCAAATTAATCATATCACATTATCACAATATCCATTAGGTACTTATAACATGTTATACATCAACATCAATAACAAACCCTGATACTATCATAGATATATAATAGTACACTTTAGAAGTTTCAAGTAGGTACCCCGTACCCACGAATAATATTATATAATCACAACAAAATAACTAGGTTTTTTAATATGAAATTTCGTCCAAATTTGAACATAAAATGACTATAAAAATAAACTGTGATTGTATATTTTTTAGATTTTTCGGTAAGAGAATTAACTACTTACGTAGAATCTTGTTTTAAATTTTCAATCCTTAGCTATAAAAACTGAACATTTTATAATTTATTAATTACGATGATTAATAATTTTCGAGATTTTGAAAAATTCTGTCAAAATTCGATGTTAAAACGCTTATAAAAAAAAATTGTGCCTATGTATTTTTAATATTTTTCAACTGATATTGTAACAATATATCAGGAGCCTTGTATTAAATTTTTACACTTTTTGGCCCAACAGATAAAACTTTATTGATATTTATAGAAAAAAAAAACTAAAAAAATTGAAAACTGAAAATGTCCGTAAACGGCTCAAAAAGAGTCAAAATATTTTCAAAATTGTATGGTGTATAGGAAATGCTAATATAAACATTCAGTGAAATTTTCATGTATCTACAGTAATTCGTTTTTTAATTACAACAAAAAAAGGAAATTGCCACATGAGAAATCGAGTGAATATCCAATGTTGTAAAAATTTGAATTTCAAACGCTCATAAAAATTTAATTTGACTTTCCGGTAGAGATTTTTTTATTGATAAAGGTAGACAATCTTATGAGTAATCTTGTATTAGATTTTCAAATCTTAGATTTAAAAAGAAAAATTTTTACGAATTCTTAACTCAAAATAATTTGCTAATTTTCGTGATTTTTCCATATTTTGTCAATTTTTGAACTTTAAATGTTTATAAAAAAAAATTGTGACTAAGGATTTTTAATATTTTTCATCTGCCTTTGAAACAATATATTAGGAGCCTTCTATTAAATTTTCAAGCTTTCGCAACCAACAAATAAAATTTTATTGATATTTCTAGAAAAAAAACTAAAAAAAAACGAAAAATGAAAATGTCCCTAAACTGTTCAAAATAAATCAAAATATTTTGAAAATGTTATCGTGTATAGAAGATGCAAATATAAACAACCAGTGAAAATTTCATGTATCTACGGTCATTTGTTTTAAAGTTACACCAAAAACCAGAATCGATTTTTTGGAAAACCGATTTTGCGTAAAAATTCCCGTTTTTCCTTAATTTTTATGTTGTTTTTCCCGGCGCTCTTGAAAACTACTGGGAAATTTATACTTTTGACCTCCCCAATGCACCAACGATATTCACTTTCCAATCGAACAAGATACTGAAGTCGAAAATCGAAGCATTATTTCGACTACTTATCGTGTACACAGACACAAAAAAAATAAATATAAAAACACACATCATTGTAAAATCAATACATTCATCGTTTCACTCAGAATCTAATACATTTTTTTTCATCTATGGACCAGTTGAGGTATTTGAAAAATACTTGTGAAGTTGAATTGAAACAAGCATCAAATAAGCTGACAGGAAGTTTCAAACATACTCATTATAAGAAGATGAAATAGGTATTCTTTAATCTCAATTTTTTTTGTTAAATTAAATATATACCTAGTTTGGTACGGACAATACATTCGAAAAAACTAAATACTAGGATAATTCGACAGTTTATGGATGATTTTATTGATGATTATTCGGAGACCGGTGGTCTATGATTGATCGGCGGTGTTCGGCGATCGGCAGTGCTTATCGGCGATCACTACTAGCGCTCGGATGACGCGGCGGCATGCGCTGCCGTGACCGGTTTTCGTTGAGCGAGTGAGTCAACTTGAGGGGAATATGTGTGTGTGTATGACCGACGGGTCCTCGAGTATTATATTCTTTACATTATTATGTTCTGGTAGCCATTAAGGCGTATTATTTATTAGTTATATTCCGTTTAATTATTACAGCCAACCAGGCTCATTGTACACTTGTAATAACCATTAGATGCTGACAATAAACACAATATCATTACCTTACTGCATTATTATTCATTGGCGTGAGGGTGTACTTGGCGGTTCACTATACACCAAGCATCGAGCGCGCAAACACTAGTAGAAACCTAGTTTGATACTGATTTGCATACAAGTATTGATGGATATGAAATGTTTCTTTCCTTATAATTTTTAAATTAATCAGTTTTACAAATGTAATACCTAGTAGTTAGAAATGCATTCTTATTATAAATCAAATACATATAAAATATTACGAGTGTATAGATCTCCTAGTTCATGTAAAAACTAATTTTTTCTTGATATTGAATGTCTTGATATTTATTTGAATAATTTAATGTAAAAATTATACAACAAGTAACTATTTTTTTGGGTGGATATAAAATATTAACATATTGAATTATAGTGCCAATTATTTTGTGTGAACACTTGTAAGTTTCATTGATATATTAATAATTCTATATTCCTTAATCCTATTGAACCAATCGAAAAATAAAATCCCAAGAAAAAAAATGTTGAATTTATTAGTATTTTAGTAAATTAGGTTTCTGTGAGATTTTACAATTTACAAATTGTAGGAGATGAATACTTTCTATTTGTGTTATTATTTCTAGAATAATTGGAAGAGTCAGCAGGAGATGAATTATTATATTCCTCAATAAATATTATGCCATGATCTTGTGTCTTAAGGGGATGGTTAGAATGTTTACCTTGAAGATCTTCAAGTGGAGATGATGCACCTTCTACAGTATTGTTGCATCAGTTTCGATAATTCTCGTTTTTTTCGGATAATATGCCGTCAAGCTTTTGTTTGTATTTATCTGAGTTTTTGAATGTTGTGTTTTAAAACTATTTTACAAGATGATACACGCCTTTTTCAATTTGTCTCATTCAATTTTAATTTTTGTTTTGCTGCACATACAGACTACCTATATGATATTATTAAATATGAGGGTGTTTGAACCATGGGTTAATTGATATTTGACGATTTAAAGATTTCTTATGATGTCTATTATTAAGGAATCGTAAAACTAAAATTGTCCTATTTGTATAACAGCAAATAGCTTTGCAACATATTATGGTAGATTGTATACTATGTGTCTATGTTTGTATACTATTACTTTATTATATTAGTATAAGATAATACTACAATAATTTATTCTGTTAGTATTTTAGTCATACGCAGGTCTCGTAAGTTCATCCAAGTGCATGTTTTTTTGATACACAGGAAAACATGCTAACTGAGATACAAGTCCGTTTCATAACAATATGAAGATTGATAGTGCATGTTTTGGGTGTAAAGGTATAATAATATACTCGATTTTTTACAAGTGCATATTATTTCAAAAATATTTTTTAGACAAATATTTGAAAAGTTTCTTCCGATTTTTGATATCTTTTCCAATCGTACAATACCGCATGATAAATTAACACACTTTTTTAAATTTTTATCGATTAATTATTCAACTAATTAATAAAAATATCGAAAATCTGGCTTCTTACGTTTGTTAAATAAGTTCTCCTCTACAATTTTTATAATAGGTATTTTTACTGTAAACCACTTCAATCCGTCGCGCTTGATTTATTAGTTTACATTTATTAGTTAACACAAGATTCTAACACAAATAGCCAGATAGTCTGTATTTTTAACTTTACTTTATACACTAAAATTTACATCTAAATTTTTTTTAGTCTTTTAGTAAATCACAGAGTATTACATCATAATATAGTTACTATTTAAAGTTACCTACAATACATTTGTTAGTACTGTAAACTGTATACATGATGATGACTTGCGTCTAGCTGCAGTAATTTCTTGAACGGTGCTCAGTTGAGCGAATGATGTAAGATACCATGACAAATTATATAGGTATGTCAGCAATATTACGGATTTAGAAACAAATCGCGCACCCACCCTCCGCCCAGCCATTTACTGTGACGTAAGCATTTCTCCGGTTCTCATTGGTCCACCGCCGTCACTGCCGCAATAGCCGCAGCCGCCGAAGACTCCACCACCACTCCACCGCTCAGCCTGTTGGAGAAATGCTTACGTCACAGACATGCGTATCACGAGTTGCTGACATACCTATTTATTTTGTCATGTAAGATACTACAGGGACGGCCCATCAAAATCATGTATCGGAAACAGCGTCTATAGTTCTATAGTTCTTTCCAATAACGTTTAGCGCTCCCGGTGGATAATAGCAATAACTACATCAAAAACAATTTATTTGAAATTGCGCGGGATGTCCAAAGTTTATTTTTTAAAAAAATTTAACAATAATTTATTGTTTTCCCTATAAAGTGTAAATAATATTATTATCATACAACTTGCTTTCATTTAATAATTAATGTTTTTTTAATTACATTTCCCTCTATTTTAATGTGTATTGTACATTATAACTCTTGTCCAATATAAGTTATAAGATATAAATTATAAATATCAATGTTATTTATCTATTATACTGAGAGCTAATAAAGTAATAAACCATTATTATATTAATTGAGATTTTGAAATTTATATAAAACATAAAAATCATAATATTTTGAAATGTCTCATTCTTGCGTACGAGAACCACATACAATTTCCAAAAACACATTTGGCATTCCAAAAGATGACCAAGAAAATAAAGTGGGAAGAAGCATTATGAGTATTTGCTCTAGTCATTTTAAAGAAGCAGGTATAATTAATACATGGAGTTCAGGAGAAGATCACAGTAAATATACAGTAAATGTTTATTATATAGATTAAAATCTGTTTAAATTGTAAATAGTTTTAATTTAACAAATTATGTATATTATTCATTAATAAGATATGTCTGAAACAACTATGGTTAAAATCTGGAGCAGTTCAGAATTGTTTTTCATATACAATGATATTATCAAGTAATTCAAAACATTGACCCACTTGTACAGCAGAGCAACATCCACTTACCTGCCTTTGTTAGGTTAATTTTATTCTCATTAACTTTTTAAATAAAAATAAAATGTCTAGAAAAGCTCTCTTTTTAGAAGAAGACTTAATAGCCATGCTTAATGACGGTCGAGATTCATATTTATCTTCGTTTCACAAAAGTGAATAATATTCAAATAACGAGTTTCAAAACTTACTAAACGAGTTTGGTGAAGATGTCTTAGCTTTTATTAATGATGACAATGAAATAGGAGAAGATAATATTCTTACCAACATAGTATGCACCACTGTGAATGCACCTTTGGATTTAACAACTCAAAATGAACCCAATATTTTAACTGCAAATAGTAACAATACGAAACATTCTATAAACTAGACTGTCTATAAAGCAATCGAAAACGCGAGATAAAATGGTTTGAATTTCCTTTTTCTCCACCAAAGTTGTCTTTGCAGGCGTTTAAACATCCGATTTACCCTAAGAATATGCCACCTCCATTGTATTATTTTTCGAATTATTTTCCCGAAATTGATTTTATAAATATGGCTAAGCTTACAAATATATATGGAGAGCAAAAGTCTTCAACAAAATTTTAAAAATGGGCTATGTACGTTTATTTGTCCAACACATAATTTGTCACACATCAATCCTAAGCTACTAGATTCATAAATTTTAGAATCAACATTTTGCTTTACACTATTACATTCTTTTTCTAAATGACCAGTTGATAATTTATAACGAGATTGAACTTCCCAAGGTAGAAGAAGGGTTTTGAAAAATAATTTCCAATTTTCATTTTCGACAATTTGTCAAGGTATTCCGCTCGAATAAATGGCTCTTGCAAATAGTTGTTCAATTGTTAACTAAAAAAACAATAATCTTTGTAATTAAGAACAGTTTGGCAAGGCTTATGAGATTACTTGAATATCTAACAACATCAAATGAAGAAACAATAATCAATAATGCTATATATTATAATCAACTATACTTTGTTATTTTAATATTTTATCACAGTTACTATAAATTATATTAGATAGGTTATTGATTAATAAAATTAAGGATTGTTGAAAGTGAAACTTGACGAACTAATGACTTTATTAATAATGTAATAAGTGAAGAACACGACAATATGTCTATATGTATTATTACCTTACAGTAAGTATAATATATAAGTAACGTACAACTTGGACAAGTTTCTGTGACTATACACATTACACACTGTATGACGGCGTCTGTGTAAATGATTATTACATAGGTACTTTAAAGGCCCTATATATATGCAGTGCCATATTTATGGATGGACAAATGGGACATTTGCACTGGGCCACTCATAAGAGGACCCACCGACTTCCAGAATACAAAATTAATTGTATACCTTTTTTATCATACTTTGGGCAAACCAAATAGATTTGAATTTTAGTTGGATATGTTGGTGAGTTATAAAGCATGAGTTTTCCCTGAAAACGACGACCTTAATCAACTTTGCCTATTACAAAATCTAATTGTTGTTATTATAGTAATAATATTATTATCGTCATAATATTACTATTGACGTTACTGTATTACTTAGTTACGTGATATACGCCAGTCGTGTTTATTGTATACCTATCTATTAATTGTCATTTTCTTATTATTTTTAATAATTTAAAATGTCAAAAAAATAATTAAGTGGTTCAATAAAGAGAAAATTAAAGAATAAACGTCATGAAGAAACAAAAAAAAACTACACTGTAGTTAAGATAAATTTAGGTTTAGAACTAGTTAATCTAATAGTGCATAATCGAAATGTTTGTGAAAACTGATTAGCTGAAATCAAATTTGACATAAACTTGATATATAAGTGTAATAATCAAAAATTGCTTTTTAATTTGTATTTTTACTGGAATAAATATTAAACATTGATAATCAAATTTTTAACAATACAATTTTATTCTATAATCCAACTATAGTTGCCTATAGGCACTCATATATAAGCAACTAATTACATACCTACGACATTAATTTAAAAATATATTATGCAAACATTTTATTTCAACGTTGAAGAAAATAGAGAAGGCCCATAAAGTAGTAAATCAGACGCTGTAAATATGCACAATTGAGGTCATCCCGTATCCGTAAATGTATAGTAATTGTATGATAATAAAATGTATAATATAGAAAGCGATACTAAAAATGTTTGAGCAGCTATATCGTAACTGCATAAGTATTAGAAAACGACAATGTACACGCACGTGTGTTTACATGATTTCAATACTAATATTAATTGTATATTTCAACAAGAATAATTAATAAAAACAATTATAAATATTTGATTATACACTAACCTGTTCATCTTTTGTTATAAAATCGATAACGTTTGTCATATTACGTTGACGAATAAGTTTTTTTTGTTCCTTAGTCTCTTGGTAAAATATTCGTTTGCATGTGAAATTTGTAAGTTATTGACTGGTTCACATTGAATTTCGGGCTTGTCGAAGTCAACATTTCCATTAGATTCAACTATACTGAGTACTATAATGATGTATTTTTTACCATATTTGGCATTTAGTACATTTATCTATACTAATATATAAAGCTGTACTGCTGTAGAGTTTGTATGTTTGAACACGCTAATCTCACTAACTGGTTAGGATGGAAAAATAATTTTTTGTTGGATAGTCCATTCATCGAGGAAAGCTATAGGCTATATAATATCACGCTACGACCAATTAATATAAGTGCTCAAACAGGGATTTTGAGATATACGATGGAAATATTTGTTTATAAATGGTTGCTATTGGTTATAGGAGAAATAATTAATATAAATAGTATTTATTTATTATTGGTTGCTATTGATTAATCGGGCAGATCAGGTACAAGCATGCATCAAAACGAATTTTCAAACATTGCCTAGCAGAGGGTGGCTGAGTTTCACTTACTGAGTGATTTACACCAAAAAGAATTGAATAATCACAATTTTTTTAAGAGTTGTAAATTTTTAAGGGCAACTGTAACGTGCCAACTACTTCAACTCAATATCGATGGTATTTTGAATGAAAATGACAAGTTGTTGGTATAATGATAGTTTATTTGTATTTATTTAACACGAAAATATTCTAAGTCCAAATAATTAAATTATAAAATTGTGGTAAACGGGTTGTGACTTAGTATTGACTTTGTGGCTATTCTGCTAGTGCTCGTCGTCTTGGCTGGTGTTCGTCTGATGGACACTTGTCCATCGACGTATTTCGTCGGTTTTCCTATTAGATCCCTCCTATGGCGTTTTTAGTATAAAAAATGGTACATAGCTGCGTACACCTGACGTCATTTCGGCGTCCTCTACGAAATAATGTTAATTGGGATTATATGTTTTCAAAGTTATCTATTTTTGTTATTTACGGCTTTTTCGTCTTTCCTAGAACATGGATAATGCGCGCGTATACCTATTGCGCTGAACTATTAATTAGTTCTGTACTCTTATCGATGTGGCTGCCCGGACGCTTATATTATTACTATTATCGGGTTGCGTGCCCTCTGCAGCATTTATATTTGTTATTGAATATAATATATTATATTATATTATAAGCGTATTATACTTAATACAGCATAATATAATATATTATTTTATATATTATTACTATTATAATATGTACGTAGTCACAGCCCGTTACACAACAAAGAGCGCAGGATCAGTTATATAATAATTTTTCAATTCGAACCAGTAGTTTCTGAGATTAGGGCTTTCAAACAAACAAACTCTACAGCTTTATATATTAGTATAGATAAATTGATATTTGTGTGCAGATCTCTGGGAAGAAGATGGGCTAATTTAAAAAGGGTTAAATTTGTTTTTTTTATTCACCGGATTTTAGTACGGTTAGGTTACTTTAAGATTCCGTCAACCCGGGTGACTTGGAACTTGGAGGTGACTTGGAACAATTGCGTTATTTTTTGATAACAGCGGTTAATTTTATGCTAGATAAGGGAAATAAAATTCTGTCTCCACAAAAATATTTTTCGGAAAGTTTTGTAAAAGTTTTGTTATCATCGAAAATGTGTTATCTCTTATCAATAAGCCATGTGATACAACCATAATTTAGTAAAAAAAATCCAAATTTTCAAATCCTAATTTAAGAGCTTTGAAAGTGTAACTTGAGCTTCTAAAATCAAGGTATTGTTATTTTTTAGTGAATTCCTAATGTGTTGTTAGTGTTAATCGCTTAGTAGAATTAGGAAATAATATTATTTACATTTTTCAGAGTTTTTTTTATTTTAGGTAAAAAAAAAGTGGGTCACTTGGAACTATTATAAATGTATACCTGGCAGTCGTACGTACCGAAATTTACGGTATTAAATTTCGGTAATTACACCGGAAAAAAATGGTTTTTAACAATTTTTTTTTTTTTTTAAATATTTGTAGCGTTCCAAGTGACCTTCCCACATATGATTAAATGCAATCTGCATTTGAAAAAACGCATGTTCCAAGTCACCAAAAAATCCGGGTGACTTGGAACAAGCACTTTTTATTTTTTTTTACCTTAATTTACTTAAGAGCTTAATTTTTTTTTGCTCAATCTATTCCTTGGAGGTGTGCGACACTGCATGATTTTTTACAGAATTTAATTATCAATAATGAATGAGTTACAGTAGTTAAAAGGTGAAAATCGTTCCAAGTCACCCGGGTTGACGGTTATGTATTAATTGATTATATTAATCCGCCGTATTATATCAAAATAAACTTTTTATAACTTTGATACTTTAGAGTTCAATCATACAAACAGCACTGGGTCCGCTTACCTGATAATATACTGCTGCGAATCAGAATTTTTATTCCAGGAAACAGAAAAGTGAAGATAAATGTTGAACACCATACACCGAATATTAAATAACGAATTGAACAAAGTTTGAGTCATATAGAGTTGGTACATTTAATGATTTAATAGTGAACGGGATCAGCTAGTTATAGGTATAATAATATGTCTTCATACATTCTGGTTACATTAACTACGGTTTTCCATTTTCAGCTATTACAGGTATAAAGTGTTTTTTTGTTAAACCCGATTCCTAACAATGTAACACTTAGTAACACTTACACTAGTCATTAATTTAAATACAAAACAATAAAAACTCATGCAGACATTAGTTAATACTCATACCATAGAATCATTGGTTTTGTCATTGAGTATTAAATTAAGTATATAGTAATATATTATGTACTTATTTTCAATTATATGAGATTAAAGTGTTGATAACCAACAAAATAAACAGCTGTGGTACAGTGATACCAGTCATACAATCTCAAAAATTAATTAATTTAAGAAAAATACATTAAAACTAAAATTTTCAAAGAAAGTTGGAAACTTCCAAAAAATTTCAATGAAAAATAAATTCAAGCTTAAATCTCTAACAACACCATTTCAGAACCTATGCGAAAATTCCATATACCCGTGACCACATGACACTGTTACGGAAGTACAAAATTAATCGATTGAACACATTACATTAATGATATGATGCACTATATGATAAGCCATCATAAATTATTAATTTTACACTTTTAATAAAATCAGTTACCTGGTAACATTAAAATTTACCCGTTTCGATAACAACGAAAACAGTTCCATGAAGTTGGTTGTTTATTCAGTCTGTTCATAGTTTATAACTTAATCATTTTACAAATTTTTTAAGACCGTCAAGACTTCAAACATTACAAAAATGCAAAGCAGACTCGCAAGGAAAGTGTCACAGGAAGATATGTATCGACAGCATAGAAATAATGTAAAATACAAAATCATAATAAAGAAACAATTAATATTACGTCCAAAACCAGTTACAACATGTACCGTGCAGGAATACAAAACTATGTAGTGATACTTGGCGTTTAATATACAAAATATGTATTTTAGAAAAATTAAAAGGAGTGTGGTGAAATATAATAATAAATTACATTAATATTAGATATAGTTAAACCTTTGCAAACGAAGAATAAACAGACTTTTTTTGAGAACAAATATCAAACTTTTTACAAACTAAACCCTCTGAATAACAGAAAACTTTTCATTTTAAATTTGATACATCAACATTTTCATTTATTTATTCACTAAATAATTTACGATAAAAAGGGGGTTTCAAGTACTCACGAAAAATATTTTTTAATTACAACAATAAATAACTAAAATCATTTTTGTATGCTTCATTGTATAATTTCGTCAAAATTTTAACCTAAATTATCTATTAAAAAAAAACTGTAACTATATATAATTTTAGATTTTTTAATTGCTCTATCAAGTATTTATGAAAATCTTGTTTAAAATTTTCAATTCTTCACTATAAAAATTGAAAATTTTATACATTTTTAACTAGGTACAAAATATTTTGCAAAATGTTCGTGATGTTGATGAATTTTGTAAACATTTTTACCTTTTTTTTATTTATTTAGCTTTTAGTTAAATTCTATAACTGCTCAAAAATTAAGATGAATTAAGTCTAAATATTAAATTATTCATTTGAAAATTACACAATATAAGTCTGTAGGTACCTATAGCACATACATTATACATTTTACATTATACTGAGGGGGAGAAAAAAAGAAATAATAATAATAATTTAGGTATGTTGCCTAAATAATTGTTAAATTGTAACAAGTTGGGTACATAAATAGGTTAGATCGCAGATATTGGTAATTTGTTCAGGATGTTAATTATAAGGAATTCGCTGTGAGTTTATTTATAAAGATGGAGAGATTCTGTCATCTTTGGAATTTTTTTTTATTCAATCAGATTTTTTCGTGTTGGAGTTTGTAGGACCATCTTTGATGCAATGGTGCCTATGATCTTAATTTGAACTTTGAATGCTTAGGAAAATAATGCACGAGTATGTAAATTTAATATTTTTAAACTGATATTTAAACAACATATGAGGAACCTTGTATTCAATTTTGAACCTGTTTGATAGAGCAATCAATTTTTTTATTGACAATAATTTTCAAAAAATTAATGAAATTAGAAAATTTTCATAGATTTAATAATATTTGGTGGAAATTTAAAGTATCTATACGGTTTGAGTACACCAAAAAAATAAAATTGGTTTTGCTTATAAATTCTCAATTCGTTTTTTTTTTTCTGACGCTTTTGAAAACTCCTGAAAATATTCAAGTTTGACCTCTCGAATGCATCAACTGATCAACTAGGTTCAGTTTCCTATCAGGGATGATGCTAAATTAGGAAATCAGAGCATTTTTACAGTAATATAAAAATTGCTGACCAACAGAAAACAACAACCACACATCATTGTAAAATCAATACATTCTTCCACTCCACTACGGCTCTAAAATGGGGAGAGCATGTTTGGCGAATCACCCTGTATAATATATATATTAATCATGTAAATTGTAATTAAAGGTACCATATATATATATTCTGCCTACCATATATCACCCCAGATTTAAACACTACTGCGTCCAGCAAACAATCTGTATATTATCATAATAAATCCATTTTTTTGTTGATAATATAACCACGACCCTGTTCTTGTTCCTAGATCAGAAATGCCAAGCCAAAAGTGGATAACAAATCACCGTCGCTTAAAGTTACAGCGTATTACAAGCCTGGTGTTATTGAAGGAAACGCTGCGCAGCTAGCACAAATAGAAGATGACAATTTTAAATTGATAACACATATTAACACCATTTATCGTACACAGGTAGAAATAAAATGTATAAGGTGTTTAACCTGAATAACCTAACCTAAATAAAATATAATGAAAATAATTCCAAAATGACATTGGTACAGGAATTTTCTGATAATAACAATATTATATTTAGGTAGGTACCTATAATTAAAAGTTAATGATTTATGGATTATTAATGCTTTTTTTTCAATTATTTATACAGCTACCTAATATTAATAATTCATTATGTACAATAAATGTAATAATTTATTGTACATAATATCTTTATGACGTTTAAAACTAATTAACTTTTTTCTTTTAATTTTAATTTGTGAAAAATTGTTAAATCATGTTGATAACTAGAGTTAAGTTGTTATTTTTTTATCGCTATACAATTATTTGAAACACAAATAATAATAATAATAATAATCATATTTACTGAAACCACAAAAATGCATAAATGTCATACAGGTATTCAGTACATACAAAAGTTTCAAACTCATCCTATAAGCATTAGCTTGTATGCGGATCAGTTGAGTTCATTAAAATAAAATAAAATAAAATTATGTATTTCACAAAATTAAAAATAGCAAAAGAAAAACATATATGTTATATTAACGTACCTATCTTACCAAATACATCTCCGAAACTTCAACAAAGTCAATCCTCAATATTGATTTATATACTTATAGACTACAACATATTTGAATTTAAGATTTTTAAATTGTATTTAAATCGTTTTAAAAAAATGCAAATTACCGGTATTACCCTACCTAGGGGGTATCCCCGGTTATGTTTGAAATACAATGTTAGATAGGAAATATTATATTTTTGTAAAAATGAATTTTGTTCTTAAATTATTATATATTAACAAATAAATAAAATATTTTCAAATTAATAAGACATTTTGTTTCAGAAATAACCAAAGAAACAATAAAAACACATTTAAATTATAACAGATTAAAATAATTATTTTCATACCTATAGGTATTATAATTTTTTTTATTTAGTCAACTATTTTAAGCTGAACATGATTATTTCATGTAGGTATACTACAGTAGAAAACAACCAAAAACAAAACAGTTAAGTAATAGAATTATTGAAAACAACCTAATTGCACATTCAAAAATTATTAAAAAAGAACAATAAAATAAAAACCTATGTGATATCTCACCTTTTAATTACTTAACAAATAATTAGTAATACAGTTTGTCGGACTTATAGTTTTTTTATTCCGTTCCAATATATGGCTATGAGTATTTAACGATAGATAAATCATTTAACATTATACTTTGTGATTACAATACAGTATACACAGTGACAGTAGGTAAGTAATTTAATTTAGGAACTGCTCTACGTACACATCGTACGCACATGAACATTCATATCCTTCTGGGGAGTCAGCCCCACTACACTCTGCATGCACTCAGACTTCACCATTGTTTTCTCGAATATAGAACATACTTCTTGATCTTCATCTTCCATGAACACTACCTTTATCATCATCACAAAGCTGCTGAATATCGATACTTTCTTTTTCTGAATTATAAATATATTTTGTTGTTTTTTTCTTAACTCTTTTTACTTTTGTATTTGAGGATGAACAATAGTACATAGTACATTTATTAATTAAATAAAGCACATACGAGTGAGTTTTTATGTAACACTAGTTTCCTATTTTTTTTTTTAACTAACCTTTAGGTTGATTTTTTAATGATTTTTTACTTCGTTAATTTCTTTACTTTTTTTCACATTTTATTTTGTTCATTGACTGTTAATACTTCTTTAAGTGAAGTAGCTTAAGAATAGCAGAGTGCTGCTTAGCAGAAGCTCCACGCTTAGCTTTTTCAGCTTATTATACAGTAAGTGGGATAATGTCTATTAGAGGACGTCACAATCGCATGTGTTGTCTCCGTCTTACACACGTAGGTACAAAATAAACAAAACGCGTTTACACTGCCTGAGTAGAACTCACTTAATTTTGGCGTTAGAATAAAAAAACCTATTACAAAATTAAAAGATGACAATATTATGAATTTTAGGAATTGAATTTTTTTAATGTTGACATTTTTGTTATTTCTAATGGATATAATTATAATGAACGTTATATTGGGTATAATGGGTTTTTCAACGACTTGCTCTCAGAAATATTGTCACAATTCAATATTATAATAGGTATTTTTTTACTCTAGAATCAAAATTGAGTGATTTATACTCAGACTGCGTAAATGCGTTGTGTCTATGACGTATGTGTATCAGAAGGATACAACACATGCCGGTTTGACATCCTCTTAATTTCAGTTTATGGCAATAAAACTTGAGTACATGTATATTTAGATGCTATTGGAGAGATTGGATTTTCTATGGTTATACTTTTAAAATTTATTGAATTGAAATCATTAGACGAATTACTGAGTTATAAAGAGGAGTCCGGTGTGCTAGCAATTAAAATTGGAATTATTTCGTTTAGTTGTCCTAAAGTCGTGGCAGCATAAAAATCTTCTTTGACAAAAATATTAGGAATCATAGGAAATATACCAGTTGAAGAAAATCTTGGGATACCTTTACTTACAGTTGCCACATTAGAGTTAGCTCGATTGAAAATAGAAGCTCAATTGTTGACATTTGTAATGTAAAACTGGTAGACTCTAGTTTCATCACAGTAACTGTTGGAATACGTTTGAAAAATCTATATAACCAATCTTTTCCTGCAATGCGTTAAGGTATGTTTAATATTATTCTTTTCAGCCAAAAGAAAACCATTTTCTCGAAGCTGAAAAAGGGTAATAATAAAATTATCTAAATCTTTGATATGATATCAGCAATACTAATTTCTTCTTCTTCTTTCTTTCTTCTGGGCTTTTACAGGCCTTTAAGGCCCATCGCTGCAACAACATATTGTTTCCATTCTTCTCTATCATTTGCACATTCTTCTGCGTTTCTTACGTTCAGGAGTTTCAAGTCTTCCTTTACTCTATCCACCAATCTTTGTCTGGGGCGCCCTCGATGCCTCTTATTGTCGGGTTTCCATTTAGTTATTGATCCAATCATTCCCTCTGATCTCCATACATGTCCCGCCTAACTTATCCTCGTACTCTTCAGGGACCCAACAATTGTAGGTTCCTTGTATAGATCATCCAATTTCCTGTTGCCTCTCACCTCATACTCTCCATCGTTATTTCTCTTTGGACCGAAGATTTTCCTTAATATCTTTCTTTCGGAAATTCCTAACTTTCCTTCGTGGCCCATGTACTACATGCATACATGGCAACCAGTTTGATTATGAATATGTATAACGTTATTTTAGACTTTATTGATAGTAATCTTGATTTGAAGAGTGGCATTAGACTATAGTAGCATCTATTTGCTGCTGTAATTCGTTTTTTAACTTCTTCGTGGCTATTAGCATTTTCATTGATCTCTGCGCCCAGATATTTGAAGCTCTGTACCCTTTCAAATTTGTAATCATCAACTTTTAAATAGCTAATATTGTGATTTCTTCTCGATAGATACTATATTTGGTTTTTGACTCATTTATATTCAAACCAATCTCTTTACCTTCATTTAGTAGAATGCTAGTTGTATTCCTCAGATCGTCCTCTGATTCGGCAATGAGAAATATATCGTCAGCGTAAGCCATAACGGTTAGTTCATTATTGTTGTTCATTTTTAATCCTTTGGCTCGGATTAGTACCTTTCGTATAACTGATACTAATGCGATATTAAACAAAGCTGCCGATAGAGCGTCTCCCTGAGTCGACACTTTGAACTCATCTGATACCTCTCCTCCAAAACTTACTTTACTTTTGGACTCATATGCACCCACCCTTATTATTCTGACTAATTTTGCTGGTATTCCCATTTTATTCATGACATTCCATAGTTTTTCCCTAATAATCGAATCGTATGCTGCTTTGTAATCTATGAACATAAGGTGTATGCTTTTATTGAACTCGTCACTCTTCTCAGCTAATTGTTTGATGATATGGATTTGATCAACTGTTGATCTCCCTATCATGAACCCAGCTTGGTATTCTCCCATTATTTCTTTAATATATATGGATTGATTCTGATTAGAAGAATGTTAGATAGAATCCTATAAGTTGTGTTGAGTAAGGAAGATCCTTTTTCTTTATTTACCATCTGAGGTAAATATAGATTTCCGTCCCATAACTGTTCCTTACTTTTGTCTAATTGCATTATTTTTTGGAGTATACTGAACAGAATTGAATTTCTGGAAACTGTTTGTCTCATACTACAGTCACCCTTTTACTGCCTTCATAGCAGCTTCTAAATCTTTTTCTTACCAAGAATCTCGGTTTGTTTTTTTGATATATTTTAGACCCATCTAAAATAAAACACAAATTGAATTTAAAAAAAAAAATCAATATAGAAACTTAGCATTGCAACTCTATATTATTCCTCTACAAAGAAAATCAACAATTAAGTATGACATTCATATTATAAACTAAAGGTTCAAATATTAAAATCAGTACCTGAATATATAATATAGTTAGTAATATTAAAAAGGTGCTCTGCTATACAGTAGGTTACAAGTGGGACACTGTATAATGAATGGTTTTAAATTTGAATTCAATGATATAATATCATTGTATAAGAAAAACGATTATGAGCGGAGACGGTATGTCAGTCTAGGTTTAAGAAGTATTAATATATACATATCAATGGTAATAAAAAAAAATATGCACAGTCTTATCATTGAGCATACTTCTTATTCCTTATACTATGGTAGATTGTATGGATAAGCCATAATATTTTGATTTTTTGATTTTTAAGTTTCATATATTCCTGAATAATATTTTTAAATTACAACAAAAAACCAAAATCGTTAATATTGATTTTAATATGTAATTTCATCCAAATTTGAACTTAAAATGACTATAAAAATAAACTGTGCTTATGTATTTTTTATATTTTTGGTAACAGAATTGACTACTTACTTGGAATCTTGTTTTAAATTTTCAATCCTTAGATATAAAAGTTCAACATCTTATACATTTTAACTACAAAATAATTATTCAATTTTAAATTTGATACATTTTGTCAAAACTCGATTTTTAAATGCTCATAAAAAAAAAAATGTTGCGTATGGATTTTTAATATTTTTCAACTGCTATTGTAACAATATATCAAGAGCATTGTATTAAATTTTTACACTTTTGGCCCAACATATAAAACTTAACTAAATAGAAAAAAAAAATTTGAAAAATTGAAAACTGTAAATGTCAGTAAAAAGCTCAAAAAGAGTCAAAATATTTTCAGAATTGTATGGTGTATAGGAAATGCTAATATAAACATTCAGTGAAATTTTTATGTATCTACAGTAATTCGTTTTTGAATTACAACAAAATAAGGAAATCCACTATATGAGAAATCGAGTGAATATCCAATGTTGTAAAAATTTGAATTTCAAACGCTGATAAAAATTATAATTTTACTTTCTTATAGACATTTTTTTTTTTTGATATAGGTAGATAATCTTATAAGGGAATCTTGTATTCAATTTTAAAATCTTAGATTTAAAAAGAAACATTTGTACGAATTCTTAACTTAAAATAATTTGCTAATTTTCGTGATTTTTCCATATTTTGTCAATTTTTGAGCTTTAAATGCTTAAAAAAAAAAAAAACTGTGCCTAAGATTTTTAATATTTTTCATCTGCCTTTGATACAATATACTAGGAGCCTTCTATTAAATTTTCAAGTATTTTTACTCAACAAATAAAATTTTATTGATAATCATAAAAAAAACTAATAAAATTGGAAACTGAAAATGTCCCTAAACGGTTCGAAATAAATCAAAATATTTTGAAAATGTTATCGTGTATAGAAAATGAAAATATAAACAACCTGTAAAAATGTCATGTATCTATGGTCATTTGTTTTAAAGTTACACCAAAAACCAAATTCGATTTTGTGTAAAAATTCCCGTTTTCCCTTAATTTTTCTTTTGTTTTTCTTGGCGCTTTTGATAATTACTGGGAATTTTAAATTTTGACCTCCTCAATGCACCAACGATATTCACATCCAATCGAACAAGATACTGAAGTTGAAAATCGAAACATTATTTCTATTACTTATCGTATACACAGACACAAATAAAAAAAAACACACATCATTGTAAAATCAATACATTCATCGTTCCACATTATATATTTACTTATATTTCGTTGTAGATCATTATTGTCACATCTTTCCTCAATTAAATCAAAACAAATATTTGCTTCTTTAATAGATCATTGTACATTTTTGTTTTTTATAACACAACTCTACCATCGGCATAACATAGAATCTCAGCATTTATTTTTAAATATAATAGCCCATTAATATAAATAATAAATAAAAGTGGACCTGGAACAGTCCCTTGAGGCACTAAAAAACTTTGTATTTTATCGCTAAGAATCATTTCTAGTCAAACTTGTTGAGGCCTATTCGAAATAATATATTTAATCAAATTTAGAGCAATACCTCTTATTCCACAAAATTCCAGTTTTATTGTATATAAATTAGTTAGTTTTAACTAAAGGGTCAGTAGTAGACAAATTTGCAAGATAACCATAATGTTTTATGAAAAAAATGAATGTTAACTGAGGAAAATCATTAAATTTTTCTAAAATCTTTGAGATAGTTTAAGTCAATGCGACGGGTCTGTAGCCGATACACAATTTTTTGTCATCTGATTTAAAAAGAACCAAAATAATAGTAGAAAGGGTATTAACCAAAAACAATATTGCTGTGTTAAAAATAAAAGATATTGTATGGAAATGTGTCAACCGTTTTTTAAGAATAACAGTTGACAAAATATTATTTTTTAAATATGGAGATTTTGCCGGAATTTCGGAATTAAATAATAAGTCTAAAGGGTTTTATTGGATCAAGATGAACATAATGATTTATATCGCAATTTTTTTTTAATTCTTTCCAATTTAATATAGGTATATATAAATTAATGTTTCAGATTTCTGTCTGTCTGTCCTTAGCATTCCTAAATAACTAAACCTATTGCGATAAAATTTGGTACAGAGATAAATTAAACCTCTAGGAAGAAGGGGAAATACACGAATGTTTAATTTTTTTTATTCATCGGATTTTACTGATTTTAGTATGGTTGGATTATGTTAGGATTTTGTATAAACTGATTATATATAGGTACCGCCTTAGGTTGAATTAAGTAAAAACTACAAACATGGTATAACTTTGATACTTTAGATTTAAGTTATACGTTAACGTACAAATCACACGGGGTCCTCAATCTACCGCAGGTAGATTGCTTAGGTACCTGATAAGTGATAATATACTGTGAATCTCACGGACAGCGCCGGTCGTGATAACTATACATCAACATATAATATAATTTACACTTCGTTTTATTATTTTTGCAAATTTTCTAAAGAAGCTCCTCTCCAAATAAATTAATAAAACCGGGGGTAATAATTAGAAAATTACTCTAAAATAAGAGTTTCATGGCCAAAATCAATAATCAAAATATTTTTCAGAAATAGTCATTAGTTGAATAGAATAACATTAGTCCTTAAGTTACATTGACCATTCTGTATACCGCAGGACGTAAGTAGGTACTACATAACGCGTATACCATTGGGTGTAACCGTTTTCCGCCAAAATGACCCTTGCCCGTTATATTTATACTGTTTAATGTTTATACCTACTATTCGTTTAATTTTATAAGTATTTAATATTTTAATATGATCAATATTTTTGGTCAGTGATACAAGGTGGTGGGGCCCGTACATCATAATCATAACTATTTGATGAATTTAGGTTCAGAAGTTCTTAAAAAATATCTCAAATAGTTTTTTTGGTGGAAGTCAGAATATAACCTTTGGCGGATAACGGTCATGATGATAACGGACGAGATTCATTTTGGCGGAAAACGCCAATACGGTTACGCCCAATGGTATACAAAAAGAATGCTATTATACTTATAGAATAATATAGTACCTAAATACCTTTGAAATTATGATATCTGGTACATCCAGTTAATACGAGTGTGTGTCAGGGTAAAACCGATTGTTTTAGATCAAAATTATCGAATAGTAAAATAAAAGTTAAAAATAACGAGGCCAATAATATCAAGTTAAACGAGGCAAAATTGAAAGAAAACTTTGAATTGCTAGACAGAATTATTCATGTAGTAAGTACACATAAATACATTTAAGTAGTTATAGCATAGGTTCTTAACCGGGGGTCCACGGGGGTGACTGAGTTTTTTTGGATTATGCGAAAATAAATTTGTTTTGATAGAGTTTTTAAGATAACATTAATAATGTCTTGCCCGCATTCTGCCACTAAGCAACAATCTTGTTGTGCTTGAAAATTAATTTTCTTTAAATTTCATTCAATTATTTCGATTCTACATTTTCGAAATCAGAAACATGGATACGCAATCCTTTTCTAGTGGAATTAAATACAATTAATGATTCAGACCTCGTTAAAGACAAATTAATTGATTTAAGATCAAAAGAAATGGCACACCACAATTTTCAAGCAAAAAATTTAATCGAATTTTGGTGTTCATTGACAAAGGCTTATCCGCGAGCTGTATCCATGGCAATGACTTTTTTGATTCCATTTCCTACTACCTATCTCTGCGAGTCTGGATTTTTTTACAATGGTCACAATTAAAATAAAGCAAGGAATTGATTGGACATTAAGGACGATATGCATGTTAATCTGTTCAATACGGTCCCAGATTTCAAGGCAATATTACAATCAAAACAACAGCAAATGTCACATTAAAATTGGTTTTTGGCTATAAGAAAAAGTGATAATTCCCAATAATTGAATATACTATATAATATAGTATTAAGTCTTAGATTTATCATTAAAAAAAATGTAATATTAAAATAAAAATTTTATTTACCTATTTATTTATATATTTTATTTTTTTCTTGGAGGGGGGGGCCGTGATTATATTTTATACTTCAAAGGGGTCCATGGCCCAGAAAAGGTTAAGAATCTATGAGTTATAGGGACTAATAAAAAAAAAATAGTACAAATAAAATTGTAAATGCTGCTGAACTTCAACATAATTTATTATCAATGGTCTAGAAGCCTCAAGTCGATTTCAATGAAATGGAAGAACATTATAAAAAACAAGTTGAGTTAATAATGTTAATGAGCAAATTTCCAGAGAGTTATAAGAAAAAAAAATATCACGATCCGCTTATTATAAGCACCGAATTACCGAAAAGCATACGAATTAAAAAATCCAAGTATACCAAGTCACTTTACATCAGCGTCTCTTATTTTACGTTGGACGATAAATGTAATATGATACCACAGGTGTTATTTGGACATCAAAGATTTGACGGAAAATAGAACGCTGGGTCGTATGACAATTGAAGTTTACGACAGCGTCGTTCCCAAAACAACTGGTAATTTCAAAATGCTGTGCCAGCAAAGATCGGATGATCTCGATTACAGCGGAACGCAGATCTTCCGCATCGTTCCGGGGCTGTTCTGTTTGGCCGGCGACGTTGAGTACTCGATCGGACTCGGTGGCTTGTCAGCCACAAAAGGTGAACGGTATTTTAACGACGAGAACTACGCACTCAGCCACAACGCTCCAGGTACAAACCTTCAATATTATTATGGGTTCTTGGGAGATCGTTTTTCAAACGATTAAAGCAATTCCAAAGATCAATTGCAAATAAGGGAGATCTTCGTTTTCCTCTCCTGTCTAAACTTCTAATCCATGTACATTCGAAGTAAGATATTAGTGGCGACAACAGCTCTTCATTTTTTCTATAAAATTTATTTTTTTGTGCATATTTTGGTGTTTTTATCGGCTAAAAATACATATTTTGATTGCATATTTCGTAATTTTTTAGTGCAAAAATGCACGCATATTACAGTAGTTTTAAGTGCATAAACATCCGAGCCCTATAATTATATTTTAAAATATTTTATTTATTGTATTATTACCTGTGAAGAGCCTTCTCCAGGAATGGCACGAGTTGTTAAACTGTTTTCTTTAGCAAGAGTTTTCATTTCTTCGACTGTTTTCTTTGCTTGAATTTTAGCAACGTCTGATAAATGACTATGGTCTACATATTTTAATACAAAATCATCTAAAATTATATATAATATATAGTTTAAAATTAAATATAAATAACTTCATAATTAATTAATAATTAATTTGTACGTGTTCTGAATACTTTTTATTTTTAAGACTTAGTATTTTTATAATTGAATAATTTTTAATATAATTTATAACTTTTTATAATTGTTTTAAATAATTTTGTGACGAGACATCTATACGTATTTACGATACTACATATTACAAGTATTTTCTCGTTCAAAAGGAATTCTTATATACCAAAACTGGTGTGTACTATTAGTACTTACTTTCTGATACATGGACCCGTCCTGGGCACTTTTGATTTCCATTGTACCTACAAATTATTTTATTTTCATCTCGTCTGTCCTGTCTATGAAATATATTTTTTTTCCCCTTTGACTTGTTATATATTGTAGTACAGACATTATGTTGTTGAATGTTGGAAAACGAAAGACTTTACGTAAACTAATCACAAAATTATTTTATACTAGTTACCTACCTATATCAGATTATCTCGATTATCTAGACACCAATAGTAAATAACTTCTGCTACTGTATCGATAACACGGAAATTCTTTCAATTAGATATTTTTAAATTGCGCTGAATTGTCGCACGCTAAAATGTATTGCGCGCTGATTTGACGATCGCGTAGATGTCATATGCGCTTAATTGTCGTGAGCTATAATTACCACGCTAAATAAACGTGCGCTTAATTTACCATGCGCAAATGACGGTACACCGGATAGGACCTATACGCTTGTCGCCGCCCGTGTGTGCAAGCTCGTACTGAATAGTATCTTTTCGTTGCATTATTTTCATTTCTTGTTCTTTTGCTGTCGTTGTCGTTGTATTAAATCTACAGTCACTTTTCAAATCTCCCTCATCTACGTCAATTTCAACCAAGAAAATAGTGAACATTCGTCAAATAATACTGATTCGTTGGTTCATGAATATGCTGAACATAGTACTTCTTCCGTCAATTATAGTACCCGTGATATTTTTAATTATATAAAAAAAGTTTTAACACAAAATTAAATACAAGAAGTATTAAATAAAATCTGGATGCCCGATGAAAATTTTTCTTTTCCTACAAAAGCAGTTAATGCTGGAAAAGAAAAAAAACCAAAATTTTTAAAATTTCAATTTAAATGGTTTTCTAGCTATTCTTGGTTAGTATATTCTGGTATTGATAACAGAGTGTACTATACATTTTGCATAGCTTTTTCCAAATACTCTGGGGGGGATTAATAGTCACTAGGCTCGTTGGTCATAAAAAATATGATGATTGGAGACATGCGTTAAGAGTATTTTAAAAATCACTCAAATCGAATATCACAAAAAAATGTGTGTTGGATGCAGATAGATTTTTAAACATGGTGAAAAATCCTACTTATCGATTGATAAGCAAATTGACATTGGAAAAGCTAGAGAAGTAATGAAAAATCGTAAAAATGTAACGGGCAGATACGAAACAGCAGATGTGTCGGGGGGTAGAACAAGTGTCTCTATGTGTATGTCTCTATACGTTGAAATAAACCATCTTGAACTCCGCGAAGAATTTTTACAATTTATGCCAACATTTGACGTGACGGGAAAGGGATTGGCAAATCTAATTATTGATAATCTTCAAAAATATGGCATAGAGTATAGACAATAAGTACTTAAGAGGCCAAAGATATGATGGAGCAGCATCCATGCCAGGTGAACTAAATGGAGTTCAAGCACACATAAAAAAAATACACCCATTTGCAATGTACGTACATTGCTCAGCACATTCATTAAACCTGTTAGTTTCTAAATCGTTTAGTGCAGCAGAATTTATTCAGCAGAGATTGCTTATTAAGTTGAGGTATAGTCTGTGACTTTTTCATTTATCCAAAAAGAAAATCTGTTTTACATTATCAAATTGAAAGTTCTTCCAAGATATTATCAAAAAAACATTAAAAAGAAGTTGAGAAACAAGACGAATCGAACGATTTCATACAGTTAATGATTTTATAGAGCTTTATAATCACGTTATTGAATCATTAGAAATAATATCTGAATGGGTTGATAGTAAAACATCGGGTAAAGCAAGGACTCTTAGAAATGCTGTATTAAATTTAGAATTTTTGGTATCTCTGTTCGTGTTAAATAAAGGATTTAGTAAAGGATTACCTCTATCAAAATTGTTACAAGATCTCAGCGAAAATTCTGAAGAAGTTTTTAAAGATATATATGGACAAGTAAAAATATTAGCGGAAAGTTTAGATATTGAAATTAAAATGCCTAGACTTTCAAACAGACAAATTCATAAAAATAATGTTCCAGCAATTTCACTATAGCAATTTTACAGAGCATCAATATTTTTTCCTTATTTACCATCAAGTAACTTTGCCGAATTTCGACTCTTTGTTTCAAGAAAACGGTCACCTCGAAGACTTTAAGGATCTTTCAGATAAATATATTGAAGATTTACAGGAAAATGGATTTTCTAACATAATATTTTAATCAGAATACAAGTTATGACAAAGAAAACTTATGCAAACAAATCATAAATTAATAAATTCTTTGAGGGCCTTAACTTTATGTAACATATGTATTTACCCAAACATTTTTTAACTTCTCCAAATTTTGGCTACACTTCCGGTCTCTTCTTCGTCAAATGAGAGAACTTTTTCAAACTTGAAGAGGATAAAAACTTATCCTAGAAATTCTATTTCAGAGGTACCTATTTATTTATTTATAAATAATGAGTATGAATAATTAGATAACAGTATAATAATTATCTATATTTTTTTTTATTTTAGGGAAGTGGGAAATGGGTTGGCTATGTTAATTTTAAATTCAAAAGATAAAATTATACCAACAGAGGTAATTGAAGAACTGGCGAAAAAGAAAACATGTAAAGTTAAAAATGACATTTTATTTAAATTAGGTATTTTATTATTTTATTTGACAAATAAACTGATATTCTAATTGATTTAATTACCCTAAAAATTAATTTTACTACAATTTTGACATTTTTTCAGTTTTAAAATTACATTATTTGTATTCATTCTATCTCTTGTTATTTCTTGTTTCAAAGTAAGATGAAACAAATAAGCTTTATAATATGACTTTTTAAAATTTAAACCCCCCCCCCCCCCCAAAAAAAAAAAAACGCAGTAACGTGTTTATCATACCACCAGAAATGTCAAAGTAGGGGAAATTTGGGTAACACACCGATCGTCGTTAATCAGTTGAAGCCGCTAAAAAAGTTCCATCATTCGTGGGCTGGGTCGCCGTGATATTTAAAGTCCATTTGTTTAAGTAAATAACTTATGAATATTTAAAATTCTTGACTGATAATAATTGTACCTTTTTTTTTGTTTTGCTTGTGGTATCGAGACTGAGATGGGAACCACTATATTATTACTACACATCAGTTGCATCATTTATTGAACAATAATAAGAAAATTATTCAAAATATAAACCACAAATATACAAATATAATTAATATCTAGCCCGATGGTTATGTCGCGAAGCTAAGTAAAAAAAAAAACGAGTTACTAACGTATATTAAGAGGCCGTCACAGTAGAAAATAATCGACCGAAAAACATGCTTTCGTACTTCCAATAGTTCTCAGGCCTCGTTAATCGTAGAAACATGGTTTTGGTATCAAAATAATCACGAGAAGTTGTACTAAATATTCGTGGAACAGAATTTTAAAATTTTTTTTCTAACCAATTTTATTTGTATCTGAAGTTTGTACTATATTTTCATTTTTTTAAAAAATTATATAAAATCGGCAAAATTAGATATCGAAAATCTGTTCCAAGAATATTTAGTACAACTTCTCGTGATTATTTATTACGCGTGTATTTTAGTCTAAGTAGTCTAACTATATAAATATATAATGTCCTATACTCATTCATTGATATAGCCAGAATAGCCAGATGACTTAGTATTATATTTTATACTAAAGTCATCACTATGAAGTACGTAGTTTATAGGTTATAACTTATAATGTAATAATTACAGTGCTATACTCGACTATAAAATGTACCAACCTATGTAAAATTTGAAAAAAAATTTGTTATTTTTATGGAGTCTCGTGGAAGTTATGCATGTAGAAAGGTTTGTATAATATAGTGGCGTAATTTCAGTTTTTGAGAAGGGGAGTGGCAAATATTTTAGATCGGTCCATAATAGAACTGAGAAAAACAATTATCCGTAATAATTATATAAATATAAAAATTAAGAATTCTTAGTTACAATTTTTTTTATAAGCATTTAAAGTTCAAATATTGACAAAATACATAAAAATGACAAAAAATTGCAAATTATTTTAAGTTAGAAATTCATAAAAAATTTTCTTTTTAATTCTAAGATTTTGAAATGTAATACAAGATTCCTCATAAGTTTTTCCACCTTGATTAAAAAAAAAATTTTTAGAAGAAAGTCAAATTAAATTTTTATGACCGTTTGAAATTCATATTTTTACAACATTTGATATTCGCTCGATTTCTCATGTAACGATTTTCTTATTTTGTTGTAATTAAAAAACGAATGACTGTATATATTAGAAAATTTTACTGAATGTTTATATTAGCATTTTCTATACACCATTCAATTTTCAAATTAATTTGAATATTTTTGAGCTGTTTACAGACATTGTCAGTTTTCAATATTTTTTTTCTATAAATATCAATAAAAATATATTTGTTGGGCGAAAAAGCTTGAAAATTTAATACGAGGCTCCTGATATATTGTTATAAAAGCAGTCGCAAAATATTAAAAATACATTTGCACAATTTTTTTTATAGGCATTTGAAGTTCAAATTTGGACAAAATTTATCAAAATATCGAAAATTATCAATCACTGTAATTAAAAAATTATAAAAGTTTAGTTAAAATTAGCATTAGTTAAATTTAGTAATTATAAAATTAGTTATTATAACTAAGGATTGGAAATTTAAAACAAAGATTCTCATAAATAGTTCATACTGTAACCAAAAAATCTAAAAAATACATAAACACAGTTTTTTTTTACAGACATTTTAAATTCAAATTTGGACGAAATGTTCAATATTTTTGTCGTTTGGTGTAGATACACTTGTTGACACAGGTATTAATATTACTTTTTTATATCAAACCTTTGGGTGGAGTACAAAGCTTCTAGCGGGATTTTTGTCTAGCATTACTCATAAATCATAATCTAATACTAAGGTCTCATAAACACAATAATTACACTAAAAATCAAGAGTTTGATGAAGACTCTTTAGAAAGAAAAAATGTTCAGCGTCATAATAATAAAGCCAATATTTATGAAAATTTAATGGTTTAAATCCATCAAAATTAAAAAATTAAAAATATTTAATATTAAATATTTCCACCCATTTTTATTTATTATTTTAAAACGAAGTAATACAAATATTTGTATCATATTTATTTATTAATATATTTATTTATTTAACTTGTATACCTACAAATTAATTTTACATGGGACTATAATTGTTTTTTTATTACTTTGCAAAACAAATATGTAAAATTCTAAGGGCATAATATTATCTATCTATATATATATAAAAATGGAGACAAATAATTCGAAATTGCATCAGTTGAGAACGGCTGGGCCGATTTTGCTCAAATTTTTTTTAAGATGTTCGTAATTGCCAGGTGAAGGTTTTTACGAAAGAAAATTTTTAAAAAGTCAACCGAATAATTAGAAAAGCTGCAAAAACTATTTATTGATGCCTGGGATTTGAACTCAATACCGTTGTCTTTATTTACTCTATGGTGTATTATATTATATTGGTTGCTATTGGTTAATCGGGCATGTTTGTTGATTTGTATTATTATTTTTTGTAAATATATCTTATATATAAATTAATGACCTATGGGAAGAAGATACGCTAATTTAAAAAGGGTTAAATTTGGTTTTTTTTATTCATCGGATTTTAGTACGGTTAGGTTAAGTTAAGATTTATAGGTAGGTGGAATTAAGTAAAAACGTCAAACTTGGTATAACTTTGGTACTTTTTGAGTTAAATCATACACTTACGTACAAACAGCACGGGGTCCGCGATCTACCGCAGGTAAATTACCTATCTGATAATGTACTGCTGGCTGCTGCAATTCAGAATTTTTATTCCGGGCAACAGAAAAGTTATGATAAATATAGAACATCATACACCGAATATTAAATAACGCATTGAACAATGTTTGAGTCATATAGAGTTGGTACATTTAACGGGAAACGAAGTGCACGGGATCAGCTAGTTTATTATATTTTATTTTATTATTACATGCATAACTTACTATGCCCTTTTTACATATAGATAATATAATGTACATATTATGATATTTCATAAAATAAAAGCATAGGTAGTATACTAGAATATAATATATTCTACACTATTTACGCTACCTATACCATTAATTTAAGTTATCAATTATAATAAATTGTCATTAATCTAAATGTTTTGTTTCAATTAACTATTATGTAGAACAAATGTGGTCTGTACATAATTTAATTTTAATTTATATACATTATATGATATTATGATCAATGAACATGTTTAGTTTATACAGATTGCTTTTTTTACATAGGTACTACAAATTGCGATTATATAATTAATATATTATTTTATTTATATTTATTTAATAAACATTATGGACAACATCAACTTCATATTATATGTATTATATGTTTAAAATTAAAATAAGAAAATACTATATAAGTAACTAGTCATATCATCTCTATCTATATATTAACTATATAATCAAAACTATTTAAAATGTAGCTAATATTTATTTAATAGATTAAATTATCGTACAAACATTGCTTCATGTCACTTATAAGTTACAACGTAAAATACGTTACACTTTTACTAAAAAATCTATTTAATTCTAATGAAATTATTATTTTACTTGTACTTTAAAAAGTAGATAGGTAATTGGGTTAGAAATATAAATCGAGTTATGGAATATAATAATTGTTATGCTTAATTCATTGGTTAATATTTTTTATGCAAACAGGAGCTTTAATTAAAAAGTAGGTTTGTGAATTATGAGCTAGGAGGCAGCGCACCATGTAGAATTCATAGGCGACAATTTACGCAACGGTCTGTAATGACGCGAAACGTCCTTTACGACCGTCCGTTAAATAATAATGTACCTCTCCCGCGATTACAACAAGTGGGCCCCGTCGCGTACACGATGGGCGTGGTTACGGCCTACCGCGACGGCGGCGTTACGGCGCACAACGCCATCTCTTGAGCGTTGCATTCGTTTCACTTTTACTAGGACGTCCTCTTAACAGGAGCCTGGGTTCTATAGTATAGCCATCGTAAGAACGCTACTGGGCGGCGACCAAAATTCGTCCGATCTCGCGCATTCCCACCACTAAACCTTCCCGAACGCTGGCCGCCGTCAACTCTGGCCGCCGCCACTGTCGCCGCCATCGCTACTGTCGCTGCCACTACCACCGCTACGCACGTAGTGAGTGGGGAATTTACGGCGGCGACTAGATGGTAAAGTGGGAGAAATTTGGGTACGAAACTGCGGAGCTTGGTCATTTGGATGCGCGAACGAGTAGCGTTCTTACGATGGCTATACTATATCATTGAAAAACCATATTGATTTGTGCTATTCCATTGCTACAGGGCAAACTTCTGAATATATAAGATAGGTATCACTCAATCAATATTTATTTATTTATTTATTTATTTAATTGATTTAACGGGCTTGAGCCCTTTGAATATAAAGTATAATACAATTGACAAATTACATGAACGGAAACTTACATATTTTGATTACAATAAACAAAAAGGAAAAAATAATAAAGAACTATACAAAGTACATAAACAGAAATACAACTAATTACCTATCCTAACCTTGTACATATGGGAACGAATTAACTCGCAAGCAAATTTCTTGGATAGATTAATAGTTATAATTAAAAATGCTCAAGTAGGTACTTTTAAGTCAGATTTTAAGTATACCTACTTATATTATATTATAGTATACCTATTACCTACTACGAAAATATCGTTATGTCCCCCCGATCCAATCCCACTATTTTAATGAAAGTTATTACTTATTTCTAGTCACTCGACAATGACTAACAAATAATAAGGTATCAACAAAAAATTAGTGATTTGGGATTCCCACCAAAAACATTAATCCAAACTCCGTGTAAAAAAAATATCCAAAAGTAGAGATATTATTGTAGCTAAGTCTTTTAACTATAGATATAACTTATTTTAAAATAGTCTGTTAAATAATTGAACTTAGCTTGGCGACTTAACTTAAAAGTTAAAAAATACTATTGCATAATGAGTACATAATATTATAGTCTACTATCATTGAACTGGGTAGTGTATTATTAATCGTGTTATAAAGTCGCCAAGCTAATTGTGAAGTTCAATTATTTAGCAAACTATTTAAACATAAACTATATCTAGGTATAGTTCTAAGACAGCTATAAAATTATATCACAACTTTTAGAGCCTTTTTTTATATATAGTTTGGCGGAGTGTTTTTGCTGGGGTAATATATACGTCGTGGTGACCAGAGCTATTATTTACATAATACAAATTAAAATGCAGCAATATATGAAGCTATATATATATATATATATATATATATATGTATCATACTAACTTATAGAACCCTCTATAGATTATTCAGACTCTTGAAGAGTTGTAGCCCTCTCGATAATGTCTGTGGGAAGGTCCGAAAACACAGGTCCACAGAGTAAATCTGGCATATCGCTTGCAGTCAAAATACGGCCAAAGAGCTCATTCGTCCCATCTCGGGCATTGAAACAATGTGTGTTCAGCAGTGCCCTAGGTGCTAGGGCAGTACAAACTACAAACAGTATGGGCTGGCTGCTCTGTAGAGGTATTGCTGAAAGCACCCGCGATTGTGTAATGTGCCTGTGCCAGAGCCAGTGCCTGTGTAATGTGGAACGTCAGTGCCCAGTGGTATCCTCGGTAGGGTCCTCTTAGATCACCTCCCAGCATCTGGAATAAGGCGCCTAGTCCATGCAGCCTTATGTGTAATCCTCCAACACATATGCCACTCGTATAGTCCGCGACAGGCACAGTGGCCCCTGTGTACCGCGACCCGTTGCTGCTTCCCCACCAGTGAGCCATTGGTTCTCAACATATGCCGCATACTGCGTGGCTGCGCCACTTTTATAATACACATTTTACAAATATAAAAAGAAACATAGTTGATTTGTTTTTTTGGGGCACCTTACCGGCTATCTACGTATTACATCTGTCCAGACTATAGGGCTAAAAAACCAGTTTTTACTGGAGTGTCTGGAAGACAGCTGCAAAACGTACTGTGGTAGGGATACAGTGATGCACATAATACATACAGAGTACAGACTCTATGACCCTCGTGTTTTATCGTTTTGTCTGTTGTTCACTGTCCGTTCGTAAACAACAATTTTTTACGCTACTTTTTCTCCTCTGTAACCATTTAACGTTACTGTATAAATTATTTAAAAATGTAGTTTGTCGATAAAGATACTCATAGCCAGAGTAAAAAAATTATTTATAGTGTGTATATATTTTTAAAACAACTGTGAGAGAAATCAGATTTAACGGCTGATTTTTTTAAAAGTGCTCAAGTCATTACAGCCCAAGCTTTGTGGAATATCTCATCGTAGTGTAAAACGGATTTGTGCTGAAGCAAGAAAAAGTGATGATCCAGAAACACCAGATGCCAGTCCTACGTTTATTTCTCCGCGTAAAGGATACAAACGCTCAAAAACCGTTTCAGAGCTTGATGATTTTGATTCCGATATTGTGAGAAGGACTGTCTACGAGTTTTATGACCGGGGTGAGTACCCAACTGCTCAATTAATACTCAATGCTGTAAGAAAAAAAAACAAAATTAAACCGGGTGCGTTCGATCGATGCAAAGGCTCCTTAAAAATTTAAAATTTAGCTACAAAAAATACAACGATGGTCGTTTGTTTTTAATGGAGAGGAACGATATCGTCGGGCTTCGGTGTAAATTTTTAAGGCAGATGAGTATGCTGCGAGAAAAAATCGACCTGTTGTTTACCTCGACGAAACGTGGGTAAACCAAAATCATTCACTCACGCTTATTTGGCAAAATGAACACAATTCGATGGGTCTAAAGGTACCAACTGGTAAAGGAGGTCGGCTTATTGTATGTCACGCAGGATGTGCTCGCTACGAGTTCATTGAAGGGTCGAAATTGGTGTTTCGTAGTAACAGCGGAAATACAATCGATTACCATGACCAAATGAATGGTGAAGTGTTCAAGCAGTGGTTTATTCAATTGCTGAATAACCTTGAAGAGCCATCCGTTATTGTAATGAACAATGCACCATATCATTCTACTCTCAAAGAATCATACACAAAAAGTAATTGGAGAAAAGCCGACGTCCAACAATGGTTAACGGATAAAAACGTTGAATTTCATCCATTAGAAACATTACCGGAACTTCGTCAAAAAGTAAAGTACCTAATGCCACGAGAAAAAAATACGAGTTTGATGAAATCGCGTTGGAAAAGGGTCATGAGGTAATCCGTCTACCACCTTACCATTGCAAATATAACCCGATAGAGTTAATTTGGGCTCAGGTGAAGGGCGAAGTGGCGAAAATAAACAACACATTTAAAATGGTTGACATTGAACGTCTAACATATGAGGCATTGTATGCAGTGACAGTAGATGATTGGAAGAAATGAGTCTGTCATGCAAAATAAATTCAAATTGAAGACAACAAAAAAGAAATTGTGCGAGACACCATGATCGAAGCAATAATTCTAACCATATTTCCGGATGACAGTGACTGGAGTGACGACGACGATCAAGATGATAACGAAGGGAACAGAGAATAAAATATTTGTATTATTTGTTTTAACTTTTTAATGTTTTTTGTTTGGTTTGAATACACAAATTATTGGTTTATAAAATATTGTAAGGGCCGTTCTTACGATGTCCGGTTAAAGTTAACCGACACTTAACCGGAAGAATTCTGCCGGTAATAAAATCTGTTATCAGTCGGTTAGCGTTAACCGACACTTTACCGGACATGGTAAGAACGGCCCTAAGTATTTTCAGTAAATTAATTATTAATTAAAAAAAAACGCGGCAATAAGTTTAGTTACGTTACGCACCACTGAGGCGGAACGG
Organism: Macrosiphum euphorbiae; assembly: GCA_949089665.1. Lineage (NCBI taxonomy): Eukaryota > Metazoa > Arthropoda > Insecta > Hemiptera > Aphididae > Macrosiphum > Macrosiphum euphorbiae. The sequence goes on from CARXXK010000002.1 coordinate 63,128,041, forward strand.
CCGCTAGGTTCGTGGCGGGCAGGGGCCACTTTACCTGTCGCGGACTATAAATTGTAATAATAATTACACCTAGGTACATAAATAATGGAATAATACAAATTACAAGCAAACGTAATAATACTATACTGCAGTAAAACGAAAAAAATCCGTGTATTATGTAACATATTCGTTTACATAGGTAGTCATAAATGAAATAGGGAAAAATCTGGGCATCTAAATTATACATAATATTAGTATAGATTGTTTAATTGTATATTGTTTGGAACCAAAGGATTTTTTTTTCTGGTTTATATAAAAAGAGCACAAAACACAAAAAAAAATAGTTATGAGTAGGTATCTTAAAATTGTAAATTGTTTGTACATCTTAAAATACTCATAACTCGCTTTAAAATTAAAATATATTAAAAAGACCATGAGGTTCCATAGATAATAGTCTTACTTGTAGATTGTATAAGCGGTCAATTCGCTCTATTTTTTAAATCAATGGAACTACACGTGTTGTGCTGAGCGTAAAATTTGCCATGTTGGGCACTTGTAAGACGGAAACAACACGTGCGGATATCACGTCCTCTTAAGGTCCCTCGGATTTAAAAAAAGACTGATCGAGGCTTAAAAAAACTGATTATTAATCATTATGACAGTCTCCCAAAGTAGATCTTATTTTGTCAGGGAGGGAATGGAGGTTGGAGTTATGAGTTTTGTGTATGTAGTCGTATTAGTCTCATATCCTAATAGACAGCTAGGTTAGGTTTTTAGGTATAAACTATCTCTAGACGGTTCAAGGACGTGGTTAGATTAATATATATAAAATATACATTCAAATGTTCATTTACCTATACTCTGATCCATCTAAGAGTGAACCACTCGGCTGACCAAAAGACGTTTTTTCTGCGCATTCCCACCAAAATACGGACATCGGTGAGAGTTTTAACACGGGCGCCTAATGAACGACGACGGCCGGCGATGACCTCATAGCCATCGCATGGGGGGGTCAGGCACTGTTCGGCGGCTCAGTCTGCGTGCGCAAAAACGATGCACTCTTAAATGGAATAGAGTATAGTCTATTATACTTGAATCTATGCTGTTATTCATCTTATTTAAATATATATATTATCCTGTATACAATTCTATGAAAGCCTGTTGGCGTTAATCTTATAATAAATTAATAAATATACATTTACTATAGTTTATAACACCCATACATTTATTGGCACAGGTACTCTGTCCATGTACAATTTTGAAAAAAACGAAAACGCTTCACAATTCATGATCACGTTCAAGCCACTGACGGTACTTAACGGTAGACATGTCGTTTTTGGTAGAGTCATTGGCGGGATGAAGACGTTAAGACTCGTGTGTATCCATTTGACCAAAAAGGACAAGAAAATAGATAACATTATAACATTTTTAAACGTACGCTTTTTGTTGTTTAGATAGAGGATTTGGGGTTCGTGACTGGTAAACCAAAACACAAAATCGTGATTAGTAAATGTGGAACATTTAACACCTGTTAAACATGTAAATGAAGATTGTCTCCAGTATGATATCCAACTATGTGTTTTTAGTATTATCAAGATTAAAATTATTAAGAATTATTATCAAGTTATTTAGAAAATTATCAGATTTTAGATTTTTGGGCGTTGGAAAGCGTTGGTTTTATAATGATGTGTGTTTTTTTTCTGTCTCCAATTTCCGGGGTATTAAAAATGCACCGAATTTCGACTTCGGCATACGTTCTAATAGGAAAGTAAATCTAGTTGGTGTATTAAAGAGATAAAGATTGAAACTTCCCAGTAGTTTACAAAAGCATCGGGAAAGACCAATAAAAAATTAACCCTTTCGGACCCCGTGATGCCCTATGGCATCATGGTTTATTTACAGTTTTTATTTTCTACTGTTATCAATTTTAATCCTAGAACAGTGTAGCCAAAACCAAAATATGCGTATTTTAGTTTTACACAATATAGAAAAAAAAATATGTTATCAACAATATTCTTTCCGATAAAAATTAAAAACCAAAAACTATTATTATGGCATAAAATCAATAATTTTGATAGAATTCTAAGGAAAAAAGCTTTTTACCAAAATTCGATATCTCTACCCGATCAATGTGTGGGCCTGAAAGGATTCATTTTTACGCAAAACCATTGTTTGACAACATCGATTTTATTTATCTGGTGTTACTCATAAAATAATAACCTTAGATAGGTACTTTAAATTTTAATTAGATGTGAAGACAACAATTTTTTTTTTAAATTCAATATTAAATTTCCTATAATAAAAACAATATTCATAGGTATTAATTTTTTGATTTAAATTGTTATATTCATAATGCTATTTTGTTGGTGTCACCATTTTATTTACTACATCTCTATGTTATTAATAATTTATTAATCTTATATCAATCTGAATTTTGGAAATGAAAAATGTATCAACTAAATTATACAAAAATTAAATGTAAAAACAAATCGTGAACATTATGATTAATAAATTATAAATAACATAATAAATATATGACTGGAAAAAAAGGTGGACAAATGGGTTCTGATTTACAGTAGTTGTCGATTATGGTATTGTAATGGATAAAGCGGAAAGGTATATCAGCCAACCATACTTAAAAAATAATTTTAAAAAAACTAATAAAAATCGAAAATATTTAAATATAATCATGGCTGTCAATAGTGTTATATTCCGAAAAAACTTTTTTTTGTTAAAAGTAAGAAAACTTATATTGACGAATTCTGGCAAAATTTCAACTTCAGAGTTCAGATAATCATAAAAATGTATTATGGATTTACTCACAGCTTTTTTGTATTGATTACACTACTAACAACTTATGCGAAACACTGAAACCTTGTATAGAGCGGGGTAAGTTGTTACAAATTCAACATATATAATTTTAATATTTTTTTCTTTCTTCATTATCATAATTTATGTTATACCATTTTCTTAAGTAACTTCTTAGGTATCTTCCTGTGTAGAAAAGTCAATTTTTAATACTTAATTAAATATGCTTAAGTCACCTTGTCAAACTGTAACAACTTGCCCCTGGGTGGCGTCAATTGTTACAGCCCAGGGGCAAGTTGTTACAAAATACATTTTTTTTTTATTATATGATATATTATTCCAAAAACTAACAAATATTAAGCACTTTTTTATTGCAGTTTATTATAATAAGAACAGCCTCGTGTATAATAATTGAAAATTAATTAAACATATTAAAAATAATAATAGTTGATAAATATTTAATTATACAATTTTATAACAAAAAATAACTTTTAAACCTTTTTGAATAAAAATGAACAGTCACATGTTTTATTTATTTAACAATCTTACACACATATTAAGTATATTTTTATTGCAAGGTGTTATGATTAAAACAGTCTTCTGTATTACAAATTAAAAATATTAAATCAAAAAACTAAACATTCTTTTACACAATATTATATAACTAACAAAAAGTCTTATGTTTTATTTATTTAACAGTCGTATACATAACATAATGGACTCTTAAACTATTCAGTATCTTCAAAATCTTCATCAAGATCAGAAGAACAGTTTTTACAATTATAGAACAATAACCCACCTGCTCCAGCGCATTTATCATGAGCCCACTTCTTACAAGAACAACATTCAACCCAGTCTTCTCCTTTGCGGCTTTTAGAATATGCTCCAAGACAGATTATACAGAAATAATCATAATCTTCTTCTACTTCGGAGTCTACTATGTTGGACTTGTGTACTGGTCTACTTGTGTACTAGTCTACTGTGTTTTTTAGTTTTTGGTTTTTGACTAGATTTTTCATTGGTTTTAGTTTTCTTAAAAGTTAAAATCTAATTTACGTTTAGATGTAAGGTCTTTTTTCTTATTTTTCTCATCACGAGCCTCTTGTTCTAGTCTTAACTTTTCCTTTTCAGGTGTATCTGTTAAAATTGTAGACTTCATTATCTTTCTCGTACGATTGTTTCTTATTTCACCTGCTTTTGGTAGAGGTCTTATCTCTTCAGAGGTTACTATCCCAGTAAACACTGAAACATCTATGAGACGTCTAATATACTTCATCCTAAAATGTTGGTGACGTATATTTGATGTCTAAAAGGAGATGACATAGATGTCTAGAATAGGTCTATATGCAACGCTTTTTTGGGTCTACACCTAACTGATATTAGACATCTACATAACATCTACTATTAAAACGTCAAAGAGATGCATATTATTACAACCAACATAGATCTTTGACATATTCCTGATGTCTAAATGGAGATAACATAGATGTCTATAGAATTGGTCCATATGCTTAGCAATTTTGGGTAAACTTCTGACATCTATGAGACTTCTAAAGAGTTGACATAATTACGTCTACATAACATCTAAATAGATTTGACAGGTTTCTAGAAAAATTGTCTATAAGCATTTTTTTGGGACTACAGTTGACTGAAATTACATTTCTGTGAGTTGCCATAAAATATTAATCAAATAATGTTCAATAATTATTCAAAACTACCTTCAATGTTTATTAAAATATTATAACCATGCATTTTGACAATAATAAAGATGCATTATTTTAATTATACAAACACAACAATATATTGTAATATATACTGTACTTATAAGTAAAAATATTTCAATATTAAAAAAATAATTATATACTACAAATTATATTGAGATCATAATAATTAATCGTCACTTTAAACATTTGAGTCAATTTTATTATTTTATTCTAGTAGTTATTAGTTATAAATTTTAAATACGCATGATATCATACATACAAATTATAATATAAGTTCTAATCAGTCAGTATACATTATAATGTAATGTTAGCCAGTTCCAGTCAGTAAAATGTCAGTGAATATATTAAGTTGTATTATTATCATTATATTAAGTATAGGTATACCTAAACTTAATAGTCAAAAAAGCACATTATATTTTATATTTAGGTACCTATATATAAGACAATTGTCTACAAATACTATTTTTATTTTTTATTTTTTGTAAGTTGTCTGTTTGATATTCTTGTGGATGCCAATCTCAACCATGTTCTTATTCTGGTTTTAATATCGTGTTCGGTGCCATCTTTGTGAAAATTCAAAGTCACATCTATTTTAACATACACAATTATTTATAATTTTATAATTCAATTGGAAAATGTTGAATAAATGACTTACCAATTATTATATGATAAATGGTTAACTCCTTAAAAGCATTTTTCGAGTTATTTTTACCATCAAAATTGTAATACGTTGCACACTCATCAGTAAAAAGGGTTCGAAGCATTGATGTAACTGAATCATTTAAGTTGGCAGAACACCCACATTGTCGGTAATCTGGTTTTCTATATAATCGATAAGTTATTGATTAATAAAAGTGAAGCTATTTATTATATATATTTTATTACCATTAAATGATATGATGCTGAATCTTTTAACTTTTCTTCCATTTCCACAACATCAGAAAGGCATCGAAGAGGAAAATTATTAAATACATTTCTGAACTTCTCTTGGACACCAGTACTGCAATCTTTTAAAGTTGATTTATTTTGTTTTAAAATATCCTGGATCAGACAATTAGTATAGTGACTGGACTTCAACTGTTTTTCCATTAAATTGGCAATTTTTGATAAAATACCTAGTTCTTAAACAATAATAATATGTATATACATATTGATAATATTTTAATAATAAGGCATTATTAACAATTGTTGAGATTATACCTGATTCATTAGTAGTCATTCCAACATTATTACTAACTGCAGGAGAGTGACAATGTGTATCATTTAATGCCAGACGATAATTATACTCTAAAATGTGTTTAAATTATTATTGTAGTAATTTATATTCTATATATCTAAGAAATGCCATAATATGTTACCAGTTTACCTGTATTTGTTGGAGTATTGGTTAAATGTTCCATTCCAGACATGTCATTATTGTCCTCCGCATTTGACACTAAAATAACAATATGAAAGGTTAAGTAGATGATAGGTGTACTTGGATTGTGTCAATGTATTATAATTAGTAAGTATAAACGTACTTGACAAACCATTACTTCCAAACATATCTTCACTATTATGTATTGATTCAACTTCTACAAATATTTAAATTGATGATATTAAAAAGTGATTAAATATAGGAAGTTTTTTTTTTGGTTAGGTTATAAATACTGCAGTATCTTACCTGGGTTGGTTAATGTTTTTCCAGTTGAATGATGATGAGGGTTGAATACATTTATACTGATTTTGTCATCTAAAATGTTCATGCATATTTAAAAATTGTAGGTATAACTATTTTTTAATCAATAAATTTGGTTGCTATATTTTTTGTCAATGCAAAACTACTAAGTATAAGCTTACTTGATAAACCATTACTGCCAAACACATCTTCTCTATCATGTATTGATTCAACTTCTACAAATATTTAAATAAAATATATTAAAAAGTTATTAAATATAATATGTTGTTTTTTATTTTTGTATCATCTTACAATGTCATACCTGGATTGGTTAATGTTTTTCCAGTTGTATGATAGTTAGTATCAAATAAATTTCTATTGCTTTTGATATCTAAAATGTTAATGCATATTTATAAAGTGTATAACTTTGTTTTAATCAATTAATTTATTTATTACTATTTTGTTTTGTCCATGCTGGGGGATTTGGAATTGTCTTCATGAGAGGTATTTGGTCATCTGATAAGTTATCATCTGATGAAAAAAAGCTTTGAGTTTTGTATTTTTTTCTTTTACCTCGGCCTCTGGCTTCGTCATTGGTTGTTTCACCACAATAGCTTGACTCCTCCTCAAATCTTTTTAATTTCTTTCTGGCTATTTGGTAGTTATCTAAAATCATGGGCACATTATGAACAGAATAATCAAAGTTCTCAATATATCAACACTTACCACATTCATACAAAACTTTGCATTCATATCGAGCCCAATTGCTGTCAGGGGGACATTTACATTTTATTAGTTTGGATGATAATCCTTTCTTTAAAGGCCATAAGCAATATGATGGTGATGAATATGGCTGGACTAGCCAACTTGAACACAAAATGGTAATCATGGGCCCCTCTTCAAATTGTACCTCACAGATTACATATTCCTTAGACACCATTATAACTAAAAATTCTTTTTGGGAAATAAAGATTTAATTTCTTTCTAAATAATATATAAATTAATATGTTAATATATACAAATACCATCATTCTTTGAATAATATGTCAGTAATAAAAATATACATATAATTAAAGGCTAAATATGTGCAATATTATGAATTTTGGTGCAAAATTGATAATATTGCAAATTTTTCTAGAACTCCTTCACAAGATTTTGGCATTTTTATAGCTTTATATTTTATATTAATTAATTTTACTAACATAAGTTCTGATAAACCACTACATAAAAATATTCCAATAACATTTGATGGCATCGGGCAATTAAATAAATCACAAACATTCAAAAATTGTCTACACACCAAAATAATTTCATCATTTGTTTGAATAATATTCTCTACCAATACAATTGATCCATCATCAACAATACAACAATTATTAGGTGCAAAAGTAGTAAGTTTAAATCGTTTAGTTTTAACTGATTTAAACGAATCACCAACAAGTCCAGAAATAAATGGGCCATCATTATTTATTTTCCCTAACATTGGAAAGTCAAGAGTATTAGGTAAACATTGTAATATTTTACGGTTCTCTAATTCTCTATTGCGCAATTGAGCTAATGGTTGTGTAGATTTTTTTAATTTTCTTTTAATGATTTGAAAGCTATTCTCAAAAGGAAAAGTACTAAATGTGTCTAATGTTCCATATGACCGACAATCCTCAGCTAAATGAATTAAATTATGTATATTATAAGACACAAATTCTTCACCATACAATACGCTAAATTCCCTAACAAAGTGTATTAATAACTCTTCAGCATAATCAATCAAATCAATTATATACTCAGGGGAAGATAGTATCCGAACAGCAACATGCAGGATCATAAAATGTACATACAAGTTGGGATTTAAAATATTTTTTAAAACTATAGGTCCAATATATAAAATAAAAAATCTGAATTCGGTACCTTTCCAATGACATAGCTCAGATAGTGATCTACATTTTCTTGCAAAATCTGATGTTATAGTTTTACTTAATTTGACAAGCTGATGAGAAATATTTTGTACTGTAGCACCTGAAAGTCTAACAGTAAGAGGACCTTTAGTTAATAATAATAATATTTTTCTTACAGCACCAAGATAAATTAAGTGTAAGCAATCTAACGGAAAATGAGTCACTAGTTTAGTTCCTGGAATTTTTACAAGAGGAGATTTTCCTTGACAATGATCATCATAACTAGCAGCAGCTAATCGATCGTTAGATCGATGTGGAGCTGAAATTTCAGCAAAACTCATACGGTTATTTATATAGTTTCCCTCAACTTCACATTTTTCACAACCAAAATATCCATTATGTCGTTTAATAACTTTTACTAAAGCTCGAGCTGGAGCATCACATATATATCCTACAATACTAAATGACATTTGACAATCATTTAAAAATAAACCGTTCTTGGTTAAATGAGTCGCTTCATTGATATAATCCTCTAGATAAGCTTCAATATCTTTTGGCTCTTTTGTTCCATAATACGACCCTATCACAAACGGGTCATCTTTAACTTGCACATGAAATGGGCCACAAGGAACCACTAGAGCTCTTGTGTATTGGTAAACCATCAAAATTAATATACACTTGAAAATCATGTACATTTTTTAAAATAGTTTTACTGTACTTCAACCATTTATTACGTAACCCAGATTCCAAGCCAAAATGGGTATACTCCCCATAATCTCCTACTTTTTTTGTGACTAAAGCTAGTCTTGGAGTTTTCATTAAAGTTCTTACGTCTTTCGGAAGCGTAAGTACATCAGAGGGATTACAAGAACAAAGAATTTTTAAAAGAGATGTTACTGCATTTGCAGGAATACATTTATTTAATACCCATTTTTGCAATTCATAACAAAGTTTATTTTGATTGTCATAATTATGAATGCATTCATCATCATTTAATTCATCTCCAGAACTACTATAAGAAGTATCAAATTCAAAATTATCAGACAAGTCTAAATCCTCATTTAAATTGTTAAGATTATGTTTGTTGCACTGGTTTATTGAATTTGAAGTTATTGGAATAGATTTACTAGTCTCCTGACTAGTATTAGTCAAATTACTAAAGGTTATGTCACTGTTACTACTACTAGTAATGCATGATATAATGTTGGAATTATTTTCATTATATTTGCGAAACCTACGGAATCGTTGACTTCTACTCAACTCGTTGACTAGTTTGTACGAGTTTTTAGGCATTTTAATTTAACTAATTAAAGTACTTACCAATGACAAGTTGACGCTGCAGGACTAGTAACGTGAATGTATCGCAATGTTGAAGTATTTTAAGTCTCTGAAATTCCGTCCACAATTAAATAAATAGACACGTCCACTGGGCTCAGATCAGTTTATTTTTTCACGCAACAGGGTTTTTCTGACGAGCCACGAGCACTGAAGATAATAGTTATAGATAAAAGCAAAGTAATGAGAAAACCATCGAGATAGATAAACAATATTGTTTATCTATCTCGATGGGGACAACATAATAATATTAACACGGACTTTAATATTATAATAATATATAGGTAATATGATTTCTCTCCTCACGACCGTCATCGAGAAATTCATCAAGGATGGCCGTTAACCAACTTACCAAACCTATCACCATACTCTTATGGAATGCAAATGGTATACTAAACAATATAAATGAACTACAAATATCGTTAATCGAAAACCAAGTCGACATAGCCATGATCTCCGAAACGCATCTAACTAAAAACTCAGCCTTCAAAATATTCGGTTACAACATTCTCAGGGCTGACCACCCCGATGGTACCGCCCATGGTGGCGCAGCGCTAATTATATCTAACAAAATAGCGCACACTCCATCCCAACCTTCTACATCACTCGATATGCAAATAACAAGCACTTCCTTGCTTATTGACTCAATACCAATCTCCATTGGTTCTGCATACCTTCCTCCAGGCCGAAAATTCCCTGAAAAAGAACTCCTACAATATCTATCCACGCTAAATAATACATTCCTACTTGGAGCCGACTTCAATGCCAAACATCATTGCTGGGGCTGCGCAACAATCAACACCCGAGGCCGTTCTCTACAGAATCTTATTAGAACCAAACAAGCCAAAATTCATGCACCGCACGCACCAACATATTGGCCTTCTCACCTGAACCGCAACCCAGATTTTCTCGACTTCTTCATCTCTACCCTTCCAAATCATCTCCAGGCAAAACTAACCAACCTAAATGATCCAGCTTCTGACCACACTCCAGTCCTAATTCAAATAAATGCCTCAATCTCATCGCATAACAATAATAATACATCTCAAATTATTTGGCCAAGGTTTCGTAGCATCATGACTCGTAACTCACATCTCAATATCAAGCTAAAATCTCATGCAGACATCGACGATGCCATCAGAAATTTCTCAGAAACTATACTCAACGCAAAAAAAAAATGCCTCCATACCTGTGCAAAAATCAAAATCAGATTATCTTATCACACCTGAAATCAGACAACTCATAACGGAAAAACGCAGAGCCCGCAACCGCTGGCAAAACTCTCACTATCCGGTGGACAGACAAAAATACAACTCCCTTTCTAATAAACTCAAATCTATCCTCAAGATCCACAAAAATGAACTATATAAATCTCACCTTGCTTCTCTCTCACCGAACAAGGGCACACTCTGGAAAAAAACCAAGTCCCTACTCCAACATAAGGAAACTCTCCCACCACTACTCCGAGAAGACAATTCACTAGCAGTTGATGATCAAGATAAAGCCGAATTATTAGCCTCTCACCTCGCTGACTCTTTCAAGCCACACTCTTCACTCCCCAGTCTAAATCACATTGACTTAGTCAATACATCTCTACTCTCTCCCCTACCAATGGCCCTACCAGCTTGTCACACAACTCCTGCCGAAGTCTCCAACATTATTAAAAACCTGAAAAATAACAAGTCACCTGGACATGATAAAATCACAAATAAAATTATCAAGAACCTCCCACCTAAATCAATTATCTGGCTGACTTACATATACAACGCCCTACTTCGCCTCTCATACTTCCCCCCCCACGTGGAAGCATTCCATTATCATAACAATATTGAAACCAGGAAAACCTTCTAACTGCCCTACCTCGTACAGACCAATTAGTCTCCTGCCGGCATTTGGCAAAATGTTTGAAAAAATAATCCTAAAAAGGCTAATGTCAATAGCACAAAAAGAAAATATCCTGCCTGACATTCAGTTCGGATTTCGTTCCAATCATTCAACTACCCATCAACTTCACCACGTAACTGATTTCATCTCCTCGGCACTTGAAACAAAAAAATACTGTTCGGGAGTTTTTCTAGACGTTGCGAAGGCTTTCGACACCGTTTGGCACCAAGGATTACTGTTCAAACTCAAAAAAATTCTCCCAGCCCCTTACTACCTACTCCTAAAATCTTACCTCGAAAACAGATCGTTCAAAGTCAGAATAAACGCCAAACTGTCAACCCAACATAGCGTTCTAGCAGGCGTTCCTCAAGGCAGTGACATTGCCCCATTTCTCTACATTTTCTACACTGCGGATATACCAGTTAACCAGTTCACTCTCATCGGAACGTACGCAGACGACACAGCCATACTTGCCTCAAATGCTGACCCTGTCATTGCCAGTCAACAAATCCAAACCCACCTAAACACCCTTTTGTCTTGGTTCAACAAATGGGGGATCAAAATCAACGAAACCAAATCATCGCATATTACCTTTTCTCTAAGACCACTAGACTGCCCTCCGATCACCTTGAACAACTCTACTATTCCGCACTGCACCCAAGTCAAATATCTCGGTCTTACACTCGACAGAAGACTTACTTGGGGTCCTCATCTTAAGGACAAGCGAAAAAAGTTAAACAGCAGACTTCACCTACTCAGGCCCTTACTAAGATCCAACATAAACTTCCAAAACAAAATTCTTATATACAAATGTCTCCTCCGTCCCATTTGGACATATGGCATCATACTCTGGGGCCCAGCCAAAAAATCCAATACTCAAACGATTCAAGCTTTTCAATCAATCTGTCTCCGTATCATTGCTAAAGCTCCCTGGTACGTAACGAACAAATTACTCCACGATGAACTCCAAATCAAAACCATCCACGACACAGCCACTAATTTTTACAAAAGGTTTCATGGGAAACTCCATAGGAACCACAACCACCTCATTTCACAACTGGCCTCCAAAATGCTTCCTGACAACCCCACAAGACGTCTCAAACGAAACTGGTGCAGAGATCTTCTTAATCAATAAAACACATTTATACATTATTATTTATTACATATAAAAATTAATTTCACTGTAAAAGGGTGACTCGACTGCGAGCCTTCCTACACGTCATTCAAAGCCATTGTTTTTGTTTTTAGCTATACTTATCATATTTACTTATTGTATATAATGTACAGATTGTAAATTTTCAATAAACTCCATTTTAAAAAAAAAAAAAAAGGTAATATGAATTGGTTCGTGCACAAACTATTAAAGATAAACTTATATAAACTATAATATCGTATTATAGAGTATAAAACTTATATTCTGTGATAAAACTTGGCTGATGATAATAAATAACGACGCGGCTATCAGTTACGGAAATAAATGGGCGTGGTTACGGCCTGCAGGCTGAGACCATAATATGTCAAGGTGTATCAATACACCTTGGACCATAGATATTATCATAGAACAATAATATTATATTATTACTAGCTTTAAGTGAAACTCGGGGCCCGCCCGTGGAACTGATGTCTAAAATCATCTACATATAGACATTTAAAACTATCCATCAAAAATCGTCAACCAATGGGTAGATGTCTAAATCTGTCTATTTTCAGTCTATTATAAATCATCTAAAATCATCAACTAATAGATGTCCAAAATTGTATATCTAAAGTCTATTATAAAATGCATACAAACCTTCTACAAATCGTAAACCAATAGATGTCTAAATCTGTCTTTTTTCAGTCTAGTACAAACTGTCTAGAAATCATCTACCATTAGACATTTAATATAATCTAATCAAAGTATTTTTCATAAGGTCTAGCAGACATTACATTAAAAGATGTTATAAACCATCGAATTGTGGTGTATACAATAGACCGTAGACGTTGTAGACGCATGCGTAGACGGATAGACGTTTAGTATACCTAAAATAGATTATGTGTGTTTGCTGGGATACTATGACCACTAGTAGATGGTAATTGATGGTTGTACACATGTGGTGTATTATGAGTCAGATGTTGAATTAAAGTATGATCAATATTATTATCTATAGTGGTTGACTGTGGTTGACTAATTGTTGACAGTTCAATAGCAACAGTATCATTTATTGAATCAACAGTAAATGGTCTATCAGTAACTTTAGAGCACAAATAATCTTCATCCTTGAACACATTCCTGTTAAATAGCCATTTACCAGTTTTAGTAAATCCAGATGTTATAATTTTTGGAGTTGCTGCTAATGGGAGAGATTCTTTCACTAATGACGGTATATCATAGATGAATATTGGGATACCAGGATGTGTGTCCATCCACCCACTAGCTGAATTATTTTAAAACGTTTTAAATGGGCCATAGACTGACACATCCAATGGTTATAAGTGATTCGTAATGTGTGGTGGAAAAGATAGCAACACAATACCATTTTCCTTACAAAAATCAATTACAGTAATAGACAAAATTTTAGACAATCATATTTCTCATTTAATGAGAAATATGATTGTCTAAAATGAGTAGGACCGGAGATGATGGACTACAATTAATATGTTTATGAAAATTCTGAACAAACCTTAAAAAAAGAAGATGCAGGGACCAATCCACTAGGGTGGCTTGCTCCAATGCAACCACTAGGTCCGTTACTTAAAAAATGCTGTTTAAAATTAACTCTTGGAAATATGAGCATAGGTGTAAAGAATTACCTATTGCATTGACTGCAAACACCATTGTTACAGTTGTCCATCTTTCACCAGAAGTAGACCTTTTCTTCCCCTTTTCTGCAACATTTTTTTTTTGGTTTTTACGCAGTTGTGACACCAGTTTCGTCAACATTCCATACTCTATGCCTCTCAAAATTATCCTTCACATATAGACTATGTAGATTATCAAAAAAAAAAATAGCAACATTGTGTTTAAAGCTGGTGATTCTCCCAAGACTAGTTGCTTCAGGTAAGCGTAATGATAAAGTAAGATTTATTTTTAAAAAAAACTAGTAAACCAGTCTTTAGAGGCTATTTTGTGTACATCCTACCCTTTGGGATATGCAACATTATTTGATTTTACATATTCATATGCCAATACCTTAACATCTGATGGTGTAAGACCATAATAAATTCTGCTACAATGTACCAAGTAATTAGATAAAGTAGATTCTAACTTATCTGAAAAGATTTGTTTTTTTTTTTGCATAGGCTACCAGTTCACAATTTGGTTTTAGTGGTAAATTTGATTGTTTCTTTATATATCTTTGAAGAGTCATAAAGTTTATTTCATATTCTGCAGCATTTCTTAGTGAACTTTGTTTTGATAACACTTCAGCAGCAGCATTTTTATAAATATCTTCAGATACTGTACCACGGTTTGTTTTTTGTATGTAGTTTCTGACCATCTAAATAAGACAGTTATAGTAATTTAATAACTTGTACATACAAATTCAATTTTTTTTGTAGTCGGGTAAGTTGATACACTATGTTACTATAACAACATATTTCGTATGCAATGTTATCACATGAAAGTAAATGGTTAATTTTGTAATTTGTGAATGTAACAACTTGCCCCTGTAACAACTTACCCCGCTCTCCCCTACCTATTCAAGTAATTTAATAGTATGAAAAATTATTTATCGACAATAATTGAAAAAAATCAAAAATATCTCAAAAACAGTCAAAATATTTTGAAAATTTTTTCATGACCTAAAATAGTCGTATATTATTATTTTTTACTATACATTTGGTGAAAATGTGAAGTATGTACGGTTATTAGTTTATGGGTTACTAGCTGAATAACCCGGCGTTGCCCGGGAAAAACTCCTTTTGGGTAAAATTCGCTGTTCAAATGAAAGCAAAATTAAATTTTAAATTATATTTTAATTTTTAGAAATCAGTCTTGGAGTTGCCCGTGACTAGCTTATGGCTATGTGGGCAGTATATTATCATGTAGGCAATCGAACTGTGGTAGATTGTGAACAAACCGTAGTGGGTGATAAAATAAAACCTATATTACTATATTAGTATATCTTTATAGTTTAAAAAAAATGTTTATACAGTGTATATAAAATAGTATTGAAGTCATAGTTGATCAACCCGAATTTTTAGGAGTATTTAATATTTAATATATTAATTTATATATTGGGGGTTATTTTATTTTGTTTTATTTTTACGGACAAATCGACGTAATTGTTCCTGGTTTTATGAAATAATTCGTATATATAACCTGCAACCAAATGCATCCATTAATAAGCAAAAAAAATTTTCAATTTCCACCGTGAATCTTAAGATCCATATTTGGCCACTTCTTTAAAATATTAATATCAGAAAATCCTTTCTTATTGCACATCTAGATCATTAAAGGAACCACTATTCCATATATCAAGTACATAAATTTTGTATTTTAAAACCAATATTGTATATTTAAATTAGATATTGATTGATAGATGTCGCCACACTTTTGCATTCTCAAAACCCCTTATTTTCCTAGGGGTTGAATTTCCAAAAATCAGTGGACGCTAATATCATAATTGCTATCTGTATGCCAAATTTCAGCCCGATCCGTCCAATGGTTTGAGCTGTGCGTTGATAGATCAGTCAGTTCGGTTTTATATATACAGATAACAAAAAATAAAATCAATTTTGCCAAAATATTCAAATTGTTCATTAATTATTATTTTATTATTTCCGACACTATTGAAAACTATAATATAATTTAAATAATTTAAAAAAAATATAATTTTGACCTCTTTAATGCCCCAACTAGATTCATTTTCACATCAAAAAAGTAGAGAATTGGAGCATTTTTACCACCCCAAAAGTTGATGAAAGCCAGAATAAAATCACACATCATTATAAAACAAATAGATTTATCGCTATGCTCAGAATCACATAATATAGTTGATAGGAATGGTGTGTAGAAAACATATTTGATTTTTTTGTGAAGCAACAAATTATTATAGATTTTTTTTACTGTAGATATTATATCAATTTAATTATTTTTTAGTGTTTTAGCTTCTTAATCATTTTAAAAATATTATATTAAAAAATCCTGATGGATTCCGGAAGTAGGTAGGTACTCTAGCAATGTCTAACAATTGTATATACGAGTACATGTTGTTGGCAATTTTTCAATAAAATTTTGATTATTTGTATGGTTGGCATTTTTAACAGATAAAAATGGTCAATACATTTTTTGATTGATCTCATTCATTACTGTTACATATAGTGCATGACTAACTTCCCAAACAAACAAAAAATGCTTTTACAACATTTTATAACTTTTACAATTAAATGCAAATCAATTTCAAAATATTTTTACAGGTCCATAACTTACTGGTACCGATGGGTTAAGTGCCACGCTTACTCAATCAAAGGTCATAACGACCGCATTATCAAATAGGGTCATTATCAATTTGGTGCAAATGATCCAATATTAATTACCAACTTTAAAAGTTCAATCGGAGACAAGTTACATTCAACCATTGGTATTATAACTCTGAGTTCATCTGTCTTTCATTTGATATCGGCTGAATCTCCATCTGTTAAAAATTGTTGTAAATCCTTGCAGTTATTTAATAGGTTACCGTATGTCATATCTTTTAATTTATTTGTCATAAAGAAAACAAAAATAATCAAAAAAATTCCTTTATCTGTCCAAATCTATCATTTATACTATTAATGCCAATATCAAATATATTATTAAAGAAGTTATCTTCAAAATTAATTTTTGGATCAATAATAGGTTCATCAACGTTTTCGTAAGCAAATTGTCTTTTAACACGACATGTTCCAATAGATTGCTCAAATTCAGACACCACATCAATTTCTGATGCCAGTTTTGAAACTTCAAAAACATATTTATCAAATTAATTATCGCAATCAAGTCTTTGCTGTTTCAAATATAATAATAATGCTTCCAATGTTTTTATAGCTGCACTAATATCAAAATTAATTTTTTGCATTAAATTGCTAACAGGATTAATTTGATTGAGTAAATCATACCAAATAATGATAGAACAAATGAACTTAAATTATTTAGAATACTTACAAAACATTTAGCTTCATGTCTAGTCATAGAATCCACATTTTTATCTGGCACAATTTCGAAAAAAGCATAATATATTTCTCCAATTTGGTAATGAAAAGGTTTAAGTGCTTCGATTTTACTTACCCATCTTGTCTTTGGCTTAACCATTAGATTTGCATTATTTACAACAAGATTTAGCGAATGTGCTCTGCAAGGAACGTTGAAAGCCCGAGGATTAGTATTGCAAATTCTTCTTTGTACACCAGAATGTTTGCCTTTCATATTTGCTCCGTTGTCATATCTATGGCCTCTCATATTTTCAATTGGAATTCCCAAGTCTTTCAAATGATGTATAATAATATCAGAAAGGCCCATTCCAGTAATACTTTCTACGGGAATAAAACAGAGAAAATGTTCACATATTGTAACATTTGAATCTTTTCTAGAAGATTCAACAAATACAAAACGAATAATAATGGTCATTTGTTCAACGTGGCTTAAATCAGGAGTACAGTAAAAAATTATACTACAATATTTCGCTTCCTTAACCATATTTAGTATACGTGTCTTAATAACACCGGATATTAAACTTATGATTTCATTTTGAATGTCTTTTCCCAAATAATGAGTTTTATTTTTACTATTCATTGTTCATCTAACATGTTCAGACATTATAGGATCATATAACGCTATGAGCTCTATAATTTTTAAAAAATTGCCGTTGTTTTGTTTGTAAAGTCGATCTGATGAACTTCAAAATGCTAAATTTTGCTGACCTAACATTTTCGTACTATGAACTGTTTAGTATTTATTTTAGTATTTTAGGTTCATAATTATTCTTTTTGAACATAATATATAAGATGGTGGATACTGGATATAAGTACTTACATTTTAATAGACATCTTACATCTTACTTACATCTTAATAGTCATACAATTATTATTATGCAATAAATATATTTCTTTATTGTGTTTTCTTTGTATAATACATTTTTATAAATAGCTAATACTATTACTTAATAATACAACAATTAATTACAACAGTTAGTAAAATAATATAAGAAGAAATTGCGAAGAGGAATCATGAATGGTATTTTTAAATATATAATTTTTAATACTTTTGTTTAGCACATTATTTGTTTGTCTTTTGTTAGTTACATTCAATAAATACTAAACATTGTATGCTATTGTGTTGTTATTACTTTTATTATTTAATTAAAATTACATCCCTAATTCCTAATCCCTATGTTCATTAATTATGTGAGAAATGGCAACATTTTGAAGATGACCAAATCGGTATTCTGTTAAATTTTAATTTTATATAAGTAAAGGGATTAAAACAAATATGTTTGTCCAAACGATGATGATAATCTTATATAATAAGATTGGTAATATACATTTTTCAAAAATTCAAACAATAATATGAGTGGCAATAATATTGTAAAATGACAAGTGTAGACATGTAAAATCATGCACAAATTTGAAACCATACCCTGAATAACTATAGTCTTTTTTATGACTGTATGCATTAATATACTACCTAATAATTATTAAAGTATTTGCATTGGAATTTAACAGTGAACAGTGCTTATTTTATTGAGCGTAGTGAATTTTACAGATTTAAATATTTTAATTAAAAACATCTCATTTAAAAATACATTTTATAAATTGTTAATAATATCCCCACGTAAAAATGAGTGATATATGGAATCACTTTACTGAATTGGAAGATAGTAAAGCCAAATGCGGGTATTGCAGTAACAAGTGCAGTGTTGCTGGTGGATCTTCTGGAAATTTGAGACGCCACTTAAAAACCGGACATCCCGCTGTAATAATATAAAAATCAGTGGAACAAGTCTAGTTTACCGGGCACATTTTTTTTTTTTGAAAAGGGTTGTTTTGACGAGTTAAGAACGATGGTGCAAAAATAAAATTGCGGAAATGATAATTTTGGAAGTTATAGCTTCCCAAAGTTAACGATTTTACGTTTATACGCCTGCGCGCAACACTACTATAATGCCGCGCGGAGGACCTCGAGTTTGGCGACCGGAGGACTTTTTTAATTGTTTTTATTGTGATGGCATACCCAATTAAATAACTATATTACTATTCCTATTATAATTATATTATTAATTACCTATATCTTTTATAGATAACCAAATTACCTATAGTTAATTACCTACAGTAAGCAGGGCAGTGATTACACAGTTTGCGACACTCGTCGCTACGCTCCTCGGCGCCGTCGCTCCGCTCCGCAAATCGAAAATATCCCCCGATTTGTTGTGTAAAACCACCTCAGGTGAACCTCGGTTTTCCTCAAAAATTCCCGGAAACTTATCGTTCAAAAGTTATGGAAGTTCCAAGTTGCAGTGATTACGCGTGTATCGGCACTCGTCGCTGCGCTCCTCAGCGCCGTCGCTCCGCTCCGCAAATCCGAAATCGAAAATATCCCCCGACTTGCTATGCAACACCACCTTAAGTAGGTGTAGGTTACAGGGTAAGTTATGTCGTATTATATGGGCAGTGTTACACAGTTGACGGCACTCGTCGCTGCGCTCCTCGGCGCCGTCGCTCCACTCAGAAAATCGAAAATATCCATCGACTTGCTATGCAACAACACCTCAAGTAGTTCACAGGGTAATTAGTAATTACTAATTGTTGTATCAGTTATCATAAAAGATAAAAACAATTAAAAAAGTCCGCCGGTCGCCAAACTCGAGGTCCTCCACGCGGCATTATAGTAGTGTTGCGAGCACGCGTATAAACGTAAAATCGTTAACTTTGGGAAGCTATAACTTCCAAAATTATCATTTCCGCAATTTTATTTTTGCACCATCGTTCTTAACTCGTCAAAACAACCCTTTTCAAAAAAAAAATTTCAAAAAAAAAAGGTGCCCGGTAAACTAGACTTATACCAAATCAGTAGTGACTAGTGATGAAAGTCATGAAGAATGATCCTGCAGATCATGGTATTTTTTAGTAATTTGTTGTGTACTATTATTTTTCTTTTACTAATTTTAAATGTACTATTATTAAAACCCTTTATGTTATTTTAAATGAATAACTGAGTAGGTCCACCAGTAGAAACATTAATTGTTCCTGGTACTAGCAGTGTTAAATCGAGCCAACCTAGATACTCAAACCCAAAGTAGCATTATGCATTTTATGGTAAAAAAAAAACCTATGGCAGTAGTGGTTATAGATCAAACCAAATTGATGAGCAGGTTACAAAAACGATTGTTAAAGAATAAAGGGTAACTACATATTTTTATTTTTAGTTATATTAAAATAATTACTAATACAATTTGTCTAGAAACAATATTTTGTTGAAAATAAATAATTATATTTTGAATTCATACATATGACTAAAATAATACAATAAGATGTTTACTGGCTTTAAAAATTTTAAATACTCTTAAATACATTTAGATACATTTAAAATCTATATATTTATACACGTACCAATTTTCTGAAAAGTTTTTACTAGTATAAATATTATTGTATTAGCTTAATACATTTCAATGCCACTATTTCCTTTTTTTTTGTTTTATGATCTAGATACTATGCGTTTTCTATAGTGGACGATAAGGAATTTAGAAAATTCGTAAAAATGTTGAGCCCTGGATTCGAGCTTCCTTGTTGCCATACAGTATCTAAAAACCTAGTTCCAAGATTATACAATTCCACATTAGAAGATTTAAAAAAAAAGTTGAAACTGCAAGTGCAGTTTCATTAACAACAGATGGATGGACTTGTATAAATAATAGGAGCTATATTGCAGTCCCAGCTCATTTTATTGATAGTGACGGTAAAATGTGTTCCGTTTGTCTTGGTTGTGAATATTTTGACCAACGGCACACGTCAGATAATTTATTTGACTTTAAAAAAAAAAAATAGCAATTGAATGGAAAGTAATTAATGTAGTTGTAGCTATTGTTACCGATAATGCTTCAAATATTTCTAAAGCTGTAGGTCACTTAAATTATCGACTTATAGGATGTTTTGCCCATTCCATTAATCTTGTTGTACAAAACTCTCTTGAGAATATTTCGGTAATAGTATCTAAAGTAAAAAAAAAATGTTGAGCTTTTAAACCTAGTAGTATCTAATGCATTAGTAAAACTTAATTCAACACAAACTCAAATGGGTCTACCTACGTTGAAATTAAAGCAAGACTGTGTGACCAGATGGAATTCGATATTTGATATGCTGAAGAGAATTGTTTCTATCAAAGATGCTGTAATTTCAACTTTAGCTGTGTTACAAACCGAAATTGCAGTTTTAACTCCAGCTGATTGGGATATAGTTGAAAAGGCCATTGGTGTACTATATTTTTAATGAAGTCACCATCGAAGTCAGTTCAGGAAAAACAGTGTCTGTGTCAAAAGTAATAGTTTTAGTTAGTTCTATGTTCCAGACTATAGACACTTATGTTCATGAGTCATGAATCATGACATATCTTTGCCGTATGAAATGGCCATTTCTTTGAAAAATCAATTAAGGAAAAGGTTTAGTGACAGTAAGGAAAATTAAATAATGTTACAAGCCTCGATTTTAGATCCGAAATTTAAAAAATATGGCTTTATAAGTGATAACAAATTTAAAAATGCTTTTTCTCTTTTGAAATCACGTTTAGGAAATATTAGCTCACCATCAAATCAAATAGACAATGCTGAACAAACACCTTCCATACCTCCATCTCCTCCAGTATCTCTGTTGTGAAAAGTCTATGAAGAAAAAGTAGAACAATTCAAAGCCACTCAGGCATCAACAGCATCCGGAATAATAGAATTGGATAGATATATGCAAGAGCCATTACTAGATCGGCATGAGGATCCTTTGAAATGGTGGCATGAACGAAAACATATATATCCTTATCTACCTACGTACATTTGTCATCAAGCGACTATGTGTGTCTGAAACTAGTGTTCCTTGTGAAAGGATATTTTTAGAAGCTGGCTAGATTATTACTTTAAAGAGAAATCGCTTGGATATAAAAAAACTTATATTCCTGCATAATAATTTATAAGAAACTTATTTTTGTAGATAACTAAAATTTGTCTTTAGCATTCTATTAGTATTTTAATATGAGAAGTTTTATTAATTAAATAGGTAATAATAATAAGTTAAAAATCTTTTCTAAGTAGAAAATAGAAATAAATCATTAGAAAGTGTGGAGTGTGGACTAACTATAGTAACTAGTAACTATTAATTAAGTTCAATCCACATATATATATATATATAATAACAATTATAATAATATTATATAATATTATATAAATCCGTGGTTCAGTGTTCAATTTCAGTCAGAAATCTAATATCTAATATCTATATATTTAATTTCTAATATATTATTTTTCTAATATATTATTTTTCTAATATATTATTTGATTGCGAACAGCTGTTTTCAGGATTTTGAATTTTCGTACTACGAACAAAGTACCTTACTATCTAGTTCATGACCATTCCGATCCAATCACAGCTGAAGTTCAAAAGACGATCACAAAATATCATGAACTATACTATTAAAACAATGCTACCAATTTGTTTTTTGAACTGTGAACTGTTAAGTTACAGGTACTGAAACAGTTCAAAATAGTTCATCAAAGTGAATAGTTCAAATGAACTATTCGTTCACGAACTTTCCATCTCTAATTCATTCTGAAATTCGGTCTAGACTCGGACACTCGGCAACGACTCCTCAACTTCTCTGTAATTTTGTAATTTTCCGAACTCGCCGCAGTCACAGGTCGTAAGTACAATGTTGAATATTAAGCTGGCCACACACTACGGTTTTATTTGTCCGTTTTCGGTGTACGGTGTAGTTCGAACAAGGTACACCGAAAGGGTATGGGCAATAAAACGGATGAAAAACACCGTACACGGAAACGGAATAAAAACTGAGGAGTTTGATTTTTGTCCGTGTTTGGTGTTTGAAATGAACAAAACCGAAGGTGTGTGCCCATTTCAGCGTTCGAACTAAAACCGTACAGTTTTAAAAACTATAAATAGCATATATAAATAAATCATATATAAATAACCCCAATATTATTATTTTCAAGATGTTATTTTTGTACTGATAACAGTAATTATTGTACAATATAAATTTGGTTTATTTTATTTACTGAGTATACGAGATCATAGAATCAGAAAATAATTTAGTTTTGCTCTATACGTGAACTATTGCAGTATTGTAGTGTCTTCAAGGGAAACTATTCGAGAATATAAAAGTAAGTAATATAATTATTATTTATATTTATTACGTAAAATATTAACATTATATTAATATACCTATTAAGTATTATTATAATACTTAATATATTTGTATTATATTATTTCACCATAGCCGCTCGGCTATGACGGGTAATAGTAAATTTAATACATAAACCCGCCATTCATGCACTAAAAAATCATCAAGTATGCATTTAAAATTATGAAAAATATTAAAAATATGCCCACGAAAAATAATTTAATCATTGTTTTTTAGCAGGAGACACAATGGATATACGTCAATGGCCAAAAGAATTTACAGTAGAGTTCATTGAGCTGTACAGAAATTATCCATGTTTGTGGCGTATCAAATCGTCAGATTACAGTGACCGTAATAAGCGAACTAATGCTTATGAGAAGTTGTGTTCAAAATTGCATGAAATAGATGAAACCGCGTCTAAAGAAACAGTAGTAAAAAAAGTTGACTCGCTTAGGTCAAATTTTCGAAAGGAATTAAAAAAAATTAAAGAGTCTAAAAGAAGTGGAGCTGGAACAGAAAATGTATACATTCCAAAGTTATGGTACTTCGAAAAATTGCAGTTCCTTTTAGATCAAGAGACCCCTAGGAGTGGTGTATCCAACATTTCTGAAAGCGAATCAAATGAAGGTTCAACACAAATCATGGTAAGACATATTTTATTTAATTGTATATTATTTAGATGCAGGTAGGTACACTAAAAAAGAAACATATTAACAAAGTGTAGTTTATTTGGTAATTAACTACGCACCTATAAATTTTTTTTTTTTGCATAATATCAGCTTACGTTTTTTCAATAAAATTAAAAATAATTAAATTACTTCAATCGTTTAATATAAGTTAGTATGAGTACATAAAGTGGTGCAGTTGACTAAAAAAGTTAATTTTATTATAATGAAATAAAATTATAACTATTATATTATTACGTTTAAATAAATTTATTTTGCCAGGAAACTACACAATCATTAGGAAAGTAATCAACATATAAGTCCCTTACATCTTTAGCATTTTGCCGACTATTTCTGCTATGTCCTATTTCCAAGTCTGTCAATGGCCTTTCACCCAACTCTATTGTTCCATCTTCAATATTTTCTTGGTCAACACTTCCTGAAAAAATGTACTGATGTTGACGTTTTCTACACAAAAACTTGTGTAAGGTACAGCAAGCCATCACTACTTTATCAATTCGTTCAAGTTTAAGATTAATACTAGTATGAAATACCCGAAAACGATTAGCTAGTATTCCAAAAACATTTTCAATTACACGACGTGCTCTTGATAATCTGTAATTATATGTTTTTCGTTCGATGTTGAGTTGTCCTTGTCCAAAAGGTTTCAAAAAATCTTCTCGCAATGTAAAAGCTTCTCCGAGGAATAAATATGGTAAAATTGTTGAACTACAATTAGGTTTTGAAGGTGTAGGTATATTTAATTCATTATGTTTTAATTTTTGATAAAATTCTGTGTATTCAATAACACCACCATCGGATATCCTTCCATTGATTCCAAAATACACCATAATCAGTTCATAATTAGCATTTGCAATCCCCATCAATACCAAACTATTGTAACCTTTGTAATTCCAATAATAAGACCCACTGCCTGCTGGTGGAGTAATACGAACATGTTTGCCGTCAACGGCACCCAAACAATTTGGGTAGTTCCACTTTTTTTCAAATTCAGAGGCGATTGTTTTCCATTCTTCTTCACTCTTTGGAAACTAAAAACCAAAATATGTATTTAATTTAAGACCTTCTATGAAGGGCCGATTTAACGGGGGGAAAATGGACATTTTCCGCCTGGGCCCCCTACCCGAAAAGGCCCCCGGGCCTCGGACCCAGTCCTCAGTCTTCACTTATTTTCATTTCAACAAAAAATTTCTGTTTGTGAAGTTTTAGATTGGTAACACATTAAATACTAATAATAAGAAGTAAGTAATAATTATACTGTTTTGTTGGCCACGTGCGCACTCTTCTCTAAGTTAACGCCGGCAGCCTCACCTCAACTGGACGTTCCCAGGTGAACACAACAAGTTTTTTTCGTTTGTACCAAAACGTGGTTTTGCTCGTTCAAACTTAAACACGGGATGAACTCCTTGAACAAACCAATTCGGAACGAAAAACAGAAGTGATGGCGACGGAGTCTCGCCGGCCGAACATCAACGGCCTAACGGGCAACCGACTAGTCTCGTCAGCTGTAAGCAGTGCTGGCAACCTCACGGGCCAAAGTGGCGCGGAGTAACGAACAATTTCAAATGTCGATGGTGCTCGAACATGTTTAGTGTTATAAATTGCTTACATAAATATATTTACCAATATACAGTCAAATATAATTTCTAAGTATCCCGAATACATTTTAAATACTTTTTTTTAAGTATTAAATACGGTATTTTGAATAATTTTTACAAGTATTCTTAAAGCAGTATTTTAAAACAGTACCTATATAGATATACAGATAGGTGTGTATTATCGAATATCCTGGGTTAGAGTGGGTGTACACATTTTTGAAAAATGATTACAAATTTGTACAAATTATATAAACCAGTTTGGTACATTTTTACAGAGTGTAGATAACGATACAACTGGTACACCGATATCACCAATATCGAATTCTATTTCTTTTGATAAGCCATATCAGGCAACTCAGAATAAAAAGGAGAAGAAAAGGGATCTTTGTGATGAGGTTTTAGAAAAAATTAGCAATAAATTGCAAAATGAAAATTTAGATGAATTTGACGTAATAGGACAAAATATTGCTTAAAAATTAAGAGGATTATCAAAAGAGGTTAAACTGATGTCCGAAAAATTTATTAATGAAATATTATTTGAAGCCGAAATTGGAAATATAAATAAGTATACTAAAATGTCACTTCAACAACCTGTACCAAATCGATCTTTCCCGATACTGCAATCTCATGCACTATTCCAAATGCATACGTCATTAGAACCTCAATTACCCCATTATTATCTTCAAAAACTAGTGTTATCTCATAATCCACCTGTTTCGCATAATGAACAACAACTTAATTTGTTATGTCATACACCACCTGTTTTTCATTATGAACAACAATTTAATTTGTCAGTTTTTCCTCAAAAACAACAGCAAAGTCATAATCCACATCAACCACATACATCGCAAGATCTTCAAATAATAGAACAACTACAATCAAAAAACCATTTGCCAACACTGCTAAATCTTAATTCATCAGAAATTATGCAAACTCAACCATACTCACAATCAAACGTAACAACACTGCAAAATATTATATCATCAGAAACTCTACAACCTCAACAGTACTCACAAGCAGAAATAACAAAAGATTCTGCTATGGTTGGAATACGTGACTACTACGAGCAATGAGATAATTCAGAATTCTCAAATTAATATTTTCTTAAATTAGTTATTTGTGTTCTAAGCATATTTTATTGTTTTGTACATTAAAAAAAAAGTTAATTTTGTTTAAGTTTATAAGTTCGAAAGTACTCTACTGTGTTATATACCTATAATAAAATAAATATTATTATTAAATTAACAAACTTACCTTCAAATACTTGTCTTTGAGTAACTTGTCTGTGAATTGCACAACAGGTTTCTGGAATAATTTCACCCAATAATTGTGGAGATATGATGGTTGTAAATTTCAGGTCTTCGTACAACCAGTAGCTAAAAAGCGCAATGTTGCTGTCAACCGTTCGTGAGGGGTGATTGATTTTCTTAAGTGAGTATCTTGTTTTACTATTAGAGGTGTCACTAACTGAAGTAATTCAAAATAGGTTTCTTCATCCATCCTTTAGTAATTATGCCAGTCTTCAGGATGGAACCGTAATTCGTTTAATAAGTTTATATGCGAGTATTGCGATCTTTTCAGCAACCAATCTTTAGTCCATTTTCTCTTTTGTTTTTTACCTTTAATTTTATGAAGGACCAATGCCACGGCAGTAGCTGCCAAAGCTAAATTTACGGTGCGTGAAACAGGAGCCATAATATGCGATTAAATACAACTAGTACGTACTAGTACGTTGATAATAATGTTAATAGTTTGTTGTCGATTCATTCGTCAAAAAAACGGTCCGTGTTGTTCGAACACCGTACAAAGATACAAAATGGATAGTGTGTGTCGTTCATCGGTGTACGAACTAAAAATGTGCGAACTACACCGTACACCGTACACGTACAAATAAAACCGTAGTGTGTGGCCAGCTTCATCAAGTTATTAACTTATGAAATATTTAACATTTTAAGTATCGATTAAATTTTAAATAAGTATGATGATTGTACCTATTCAATTTTTTTATACGATCAAATATTTAAAAGAATACAATTTGACGAAATACATTTTCTAAAAATTAAAATATTTCTTTAGCATTCAATAATTTTATTTTGTTGCTCCGAGATTTCTTCAATTTATGGGACGTGTTTTATTTTAAATCTGTGTATTACATTAAATTACTTTACAGTTTACAATTTAATTAAGGGTGTCGGTGCCGGCCATTTATTAAGGAGTACAATTTAGGCAATTTCAATTCACAGTTGTATCAGCCTCTCGTGGAACGTACATGTGTGTGAGTATGCAAACCGATATTAGTGTGAGTGAGCTATAATTACACGCTCAGATAAATATATGTACTCACGCTCATGCACAAGTCAGTGATAGACTTCGATGACTATTATCGAAGCACTATTTTGATTAACAAAAATAGTTCCATATGAAAAACTCTCTTGCCTCGTAGATATGTCGGATTTTGGTCAATTTTTTTTTATCTGAAAGATAAGAAGTTTCTGCAGGTCAGATCTAAGCTCGAATTTTTATTTTACTTTAAATAGTAGTAGAAAATTACGTATGAAAAAACACAAATACTGTATACTATAACTCAAATAATTTAATTATAATTTTGATATGCAATTTGTAACTTGCTTTACTTAATAGTTTTTATATATTTTAATTTTATCATTACGGAAAAAAAAACACAGTAGAAATTATTGATTTCTTAATTATCAATGCTGCCTTTTTTAGGAATGCTCTGTCACTATCCAGCGGCAACACACAGAACATGACACCCATTCTACACAGTCATCTTCGAGGAGACTTCGGTGCTTATTTGAATGTCGCCTACAGTATAAGCATACGTTTGTCATGTCTTCAGAATTTTTTAAGAGATATTTTTTTAAATATTGTCTGTACGTTTGAGGATTAAAGTCTAAACTGAACTCAGAATTGTCCATGATTTTAAATATTCCACAGTTAAATAAATCTTTTTGTTGTGGAACGTTTTTTAAAGGGCATGGAATATGTGATAACGGAGGACATTGTTGTCAGTCGTTACCTTACATTATATCTGATTTCAACATTTTACATACCTGTTTGAAACGAGCTATTGCTTGTCGACTTTTTATGTCATATGTATTAAAATGATCACAATGATGTAACACTCTTCGGTTTTGAAATTTATAATAACTACTATAAAGTGACGAGTATTAAGTAACCACGGTAGAATAACCGTACTGTCCTGAGTAAAAGTAATTTTGTTATGCACTTCACCAATTATTTCTCTTTTTTCTAACAGCGATCTCGCACGGTTGACTGATACAATTTGTGTATTTTAAATCCAGCTTTTTAGCATATGACATTAAACAGATATCTACAACAAAGTTTCACAACCATTCTTCCCCAGACAATGTATCAAAATCTTGGAAGTACAGGTCGGTCAGGATGTCACAATTTCGGTCTTTACCAAATATGTAACTATAAGTTCCAACTATATAATTATTATTCTCTGGCATTCGTTTGTAGTATGTCAAATCTTTAAGTAGCATATTTTCGAGTAAATATATAGATGACACTGATTGTTGAAACGGAGATTTATGACTGCCAGGTGTCGAAACCAATTTCATTACAAAATTAATAATTATCGTCCAATGGCTTAATCAAATCATGTACAACCATGTGCCAGGCCCTGATTTACGCAAGTGCAGATGGAGCACTTGCACTTGGCCCCCAATTTTTGGGGGCCCCCGATCTCCGTGAATTGTAGAAAATTTTCTGTATTAAAATTTTTTTTTAAATTAATTATTTTTAATAAATTATAATTCCCATAGACCTTATTATACTAGTATAAGTTATTCTTCACCTCAATACGTCATATTAAAATAATAATAATAGAAAATTGTTCGAACATCGGAAATATTTGATACATAATAACTATTTATAGATTTCTTCCAGCCCAGTATTTACTGATTAACCGGTCGTTGGTGACGCATTTCGCTCCCACAATTACCATTTTTAGAACTATTGGTTTAGGTTATTCAGTTATCCACGGAAATGAATATCGCAAAACAAATGTTATAAATAAACTAATATATAAAAAAAAAATTTGAATCAGTTATCGAAACTTTTGCAGAGAAAAAAGCAAGAAAGAAATCTTTTTAAACTTTTTTTGTGATTAAATATTATAGCTAAATAAAAACATAAATATAGAAAATATAGAAATGATTTATTTTTCATTTCATTTTAATTGTATAAAATAAATTGTTAAATTAACAAGTTATTTACCATTTTTATAATTTTATGGAAGATTGATAATTAATTATGTTATTTAATTAGTATTATCTTTTCAATATCCTTAAATTACCAGACCAAGTAACTAAATTGTATTTATAGTATATGAAATAATGTACAAATATTTTATGAATTTTGAGGTATTTATTTAATACTTAACATATAAATATTTTGTTTTATTATCAATATTTCCTCCTACTCTCTGTATAGATTTTTTCTAGAACATTTTTTTGACTTGTGGTGGTGGCCGGTGGGGTAGGGGGTAGGGGGCCCCCAAAAAAATTATGCACTTGGCCCAAATTTTATTAAATCAGGGCCTGACCATGTCGTTAATAGCTCATCAACAGTGGACCTCGTCTCATTGTCACATTCTATAACCACAAGGCTTTCGATACCATGGACCACTTTGGGCGAAATATTATTTTTATCTGCTGTAATGGTCGAAGACATTGGGATTTTTAACGATAGTGCTTTGAAAGGACGGTAGTTCATGTGTTGGAGATGTTTGTGTTGTTTTTCTTCTTTTCCCCAACTTTCTGTTTCGTCTAAATGGTTAAGGCTAGACAATTCTGAAATTTTTCTTTTTCCATTTTCTTTATTAGTACTCTGTTTAGACTTACTATCAAAATCAAGTGCACGAGTGTAATTTCCTTTTCTAATATTGACTTAATTTGTTTGTGTACATTCGTCACACGCTGTCTCATAAGTTTTAAAAACC
The DNA here is from genome assembly GCA_949089665.1 of Macrosiphum euphorbiae. Lineage (NCBI taxonomy): Eukaryota > Metazoa > Arthropoda > Insecta > Hemiptera > Aphididae > Macrosiphum > Macrosiphum euphorbiae. The sequence continues at coordinate 63,158,946 of CARXXK010000002.1, forward strand.
GGCCACATTTAAGCCTACGGTCGCCTTCTAGTATGTCTTGTTTGACTGTTTTAAACCAAGATTCAACGGTAGCATTACTCTGGCGGATTTCAATGCCATTGTTGACTTTATTATTCATAATAGGTGTCCACAGTGCTGAGAAAGGTACACAACTATAAACTCGTGTATATATGGTTCATCGTAATATTCATTAATGCTTACATTTTCAATATTTACAGCACAATTTAAGGCTTCAGATTTAATCTGTTCTTTGATTAACTGAAATCTACAGAACATCATGGAATTACTCGTGTTGCATTCGCATAGAAATTTATTTATTTCCTCCGAGTGATCCTCACCTTCATTGTTCGATTTGGCAATTGGTATTTAATATTTATCATAACACTTGGCTCTCATTGTACTAATGGCATTTTTCGTGTGTCCTGAACCATAAGGTGACAACAGTATTACTGAAAATATTTTGAACCATTGTTCAACATCTGTCAAACTGGTTGTGTTAAAAAGTATACATATTCGATCAATAACATAATTTCTTTTCGTTTTTTCTACATTCTTAAGATGGATTTTCTCTGATTTAAAATATGTGTAGACATGGCTTACTATAATTTTTGTGTAATAATTTGCACATATATTTATGATGGTGACATAAGATTCGTCGTGGTTTTCAACCAATACTCTGTAACACCAGTTAAGGTAGTCTAATATGGAAGTAAAACCATTCCATCCTATACACAAGGCATTTATTTGGGCATAACTGAAATCTGTCACTATATTTGTGAATATAGGCCAAGGCAGTTTCTGTTTCAAAACGAATGCTTTAAAAGCGTTCAGCCATTGTAAAATAGCATTAATGTCATGGGCTGAACTAATTATTTCAACAACGGGACACGTGACACTTGAGTTTCTAGGTAATGGGACATTAACAACTAGAACATAGTACAGAACCCTTTTGCTGTTGTTGTCAATTTTCCTGGCTGCATACTACTTGCGTCCCCGAAAAAGGTAAATTTTACCTAGTAGATTCAAGTAGTAAATTCAACAGGTAACTTGGGTCCCATTTTGGGGACCCAACTCAACCATATTATTCTTCTTACCTGACATTAAAGTCATTACTTAGTTGCGTCCATAAATATTATGCGATAACGCCGATTAAGGGTTACAATAATATTGTTCAAATATTGATGTATGTGTAAATTGTCCATGTAATGTCTACGACGAACAGTAAAATATTATCAGCATTTTCCCACTAATACAAATGTTAATATCATTATAGCTGGTTAGTGTAATAAAATTGATTACTAGGAGATGTCTGATTGTCGTCATTTGATAGGTATATCTTATATTATTATGATTGATCAAAATAACACAAAGTATTTTGCACGGTGCTGTACATTTCTCAGTACAAGTTCACTCAACCAGTCGTCCCGTTATACAGTGTTTGTGGTTAAAATGGAAAAATGTTTAGTTCCAAATTGGGCGCGAAAAAAGAACTGTTTATAATTAATGGCTATAAGTTCAGTTACCATAAAATGCTTGAAAATAAAGTACAACGGTGGAAGTGCACAAATAAAAAATTGCAAAAGTTTTTATAAGATCGATGCTCTAGAAAATATGATATGTGAACCAACCAGTGGCGTATTTTCAAATTTTTCTGGGGGGGGTCCTCAGTTTATACATAATTAATATAAACTATGATATCTTGTAATAGTTACGTCCTTATGAAGTTTTTGGAGGAAGTTGAATAAAATATATAATAGTATAGTCTAAGTCTTATGTAATATTATATATATATATATATATATATATATATATATATATATATATATATATATATTGTATTTAGCACTACATATGAAAAGTATTGTTATAAAATAAATTCCAGTCGTCTAGATTTTTTTGCCAACTCCTCTATCACTTCATCAACAGTGATTTCAACATCCCTGTGAATATTTAACATAGCCAATCCGTTAAGTCTTTTCTAAAATAAAACAACCACAAATATTAGTTTTAAAATTAAAATGTCTTAATAATATTTTATTACCTCAGATATTGTATTTCGTAGATATGTTTTAATTCGTTTTAGTGATGAAAAAGTCCGCTCGTTTGAAGCTGTAGATATAGGTAGTGTAGACAAAATTTGAAATAACTTATTAACTCCTGGATATATGTCTGCATTACACAACTTCAGTGCATCGATTGAATTTTTTGGTTTTATTTCCAATTTTTTAAGTTTCCTTTGCCACAGTTGGAACTCTTCTATTATTGAATTATTACCATTTAAATCTTCTTCATAAAATACAGCTAATATTTTGAATTCTTCTTTTGTAGAATTCTCGTCAAAAAGAGAGTGAAAACTTGACAAAATATCAATATGATTAAGAAATCTAGATTTTAATTGACTTATAAAAGAGTCTAAGTATGGAATAAAAACCGATATGCGAAAATATTCTTCAGGATTATTAGTTTGTACGTTTATTCTATGTACTTGTCTTTTATTGATTCTCGGAATTGTCATTGTCACATTGAACTTGTCAGCAATTTTTTTGGCAGCTAAAAAAATGACTTCAAAATTTTTCTGAGCGTGATTTCTATAATCTTCTAACTCGTTCAAAGTATCTTGAGCTAAATCCATGGCCAATTTTAAATCAATATTAATTTGTTGAAACTGTTTTGATAGTGGGAGTCCGAATCCAAATACTTTTGAAATTGTAACTACCGTAATTATAAATTCTGGTTGGAGAATTGAATTTCGAAAAGCGCTAGCTTGATTTGACGTGTCTGTATGATCCCACTCGCAAATTTCTTCAAGAGCTTCTTCTACACATTCAAACAGTTCTAAAAAATCACCAACTGAATGATACCTTTCAATCCACCTAGTTTCACAATTTCTCTTCAGTGATTTTTTAGAAATATTATTTTCTGACATTTCAATAGCTTTCGACAGTACAGATTTTCGTTTCGGAAACACAAAAAAGTCTCTCAATTTTCCTATTGTTCCCATACAGTTGCGTATTTGGAAAACGTTACATGATACCGATACAGCAAGATTCAATTAATGCGCAGAGCAATGTACATATAAAGCTAAAGGATGTTCTTTTTTTATATAAGCTTGAACTCCATTATATTTCCCAGCCATCGCGGCTGCACCGTCATACCCCTGGCCCCGAAGATATTGTGTATCTATACCAAACTCTCTGAGATTGTCAAGTATAAGTCTTGATAAACCTTTTCCAGATGCATCAGTAGTTGGAACAAATTGTAGAAAATCTTCGTGTAATTCATAGGATTTTAAATCAATATACCGAACGCAAATAGACACTTGTTCGAGACCGGCTATATCTGCAGTTTCATCGACAAGAACTGTAAAACATTTCGCTTCATTTACTCTAGCTACTATTTTATTGAGTAAAATTGAATTGCATGAATCAATTATAGCATTTTGACTAATAGGACTTGTATATTTTATAGTACCAGAACTTTCAAGATGTAATTTGAGCGAAGCATCACCGCGAGCTCTAAAGCGTAATAAATTACGAAAATTTCCGTCGTTAACATCATTATTATCAACGGTTAATTTTCCGAAATCACGGTGACCTCGTAGAGGTATATTTGGTCGACCGCATAAGATAATTGTTTCAATAACAGGTGAAATGTTTGTTCTATTTTCAAAAATTTGTCGTGCCCGAGCAGTGTCTAATTGATTTTCAATAGATAAATGTACGTTTTTTTTTATATCTATGAAATGATCTGCATCAAAGACGGATTGTTTGTGATACTGAAGTGTTACATGATTTTTAAACGTTTCCATTGCATGTTTCCAATTTTGAAAAGGTTTTCTAACCAAAGCGCCTAGTGTTTGAGAATTTATGCCAGCTCCTGATTTAGCAAACGCTACACAAAATGTACAAAATGCACCATCTAATTTTGCGGAGTACGCTAACCACGGAAAGGTATGCAACCATCTGTATTGAAATTTTAAATTTTTGGATCGCTTATCTTTACCACTAAATATAACAGTATTAGGGAATTCAAAAGTAGGTTCGGGCTTCCAAATTTTTTTAAGAACTTCTTCTTTCTCTACATCTGTTAACGAGCGATTAAAATAAAATCCAATATCGAAATTGTTAAAATTATGTTCATTTTCTGTTTCAGTATTGTCAGATTTTTTTAACATTTTGGTACGTTTGACATTATCTGTATTTGGTGAAATTGGTCGTTTATTTGGAGAAGTTACGGAAACTGAAGATTTGTGATGGTCAACTTGTAGAACATTTGTATCATTGGATTTTTTAAAAAATTGGCTTAACGAAGTTTGCTGAGACATAATAAAAGCAATATATTGTGTACTTACTTAATATTGATAAAAATACAATGAACACTTGTTCACTGGTTCACTCGTTACTCGTATAGTTGTTGAAGGCAAATGAGACTAATAGAAAATGTGTAATATCTTAAAAAAGATAAAAGCCACTAACTTATATTTTATTATACCTATCCATATATGGCTATTGGCTACACAACTATTGCTAATTGCTATACACACAAATCCATCCATAATCAGTTTTTCTGTGTGATAAAGTTTATATTTCAAAGATACGGGTACTTAATACCTATTAATTTTATCGGCTTATCGCACTTCGTATTTAGTCGTAACTTAGAAAAACTGTCGTCAGAATAACATTACTATAAATGTTCCGCATACTTCTTATTACTTAAAACCATGCTGCAGGAACATTTATCTGTTTTAGCTGTTGTAACTAATTTTAAACTATTATATTTTGTTCACGGGAAAAAACTATCTCCGCGCGACCGCGCTTGCTTACATAAATCGGGTTCTGCAAATATGTAAAAATTGTAGTGTTTTTTTTTTTTTTTTTATGAGAGGTTCTGGGGGGGGTCCTGGACCCCCCCCCCCCGTAAATACGCCACTGGAACCAACGACACATAATCAAGATCCAAATGAACTTGCACACTGTAAACGACAACAATCAAGCAACGGACTTAAACTAAAAGTTATTACAGACATATCAATGAAACCATCAAAACTTATCTGTACTGAGCTTAGTGGCGGATGCATTACTTCTACTGCGTCAGATATTAACCTAGTAGGTAAAAATATGTACAATGCTCGGAGAACTATTTTGCCAAAATTACCAACAAATTCTGAAGAGTTACACAACATGTTACAACAAAACCAAATATTTATAGCTGAAAATGAAACTTTTGCTATGGTAAACGATAAGCAAACAAATATTATATTATTTTCATGTGAAAAAAATTTAAGATTTAAAAGTAACCTTAAAACAATATATGTCGACGGGACTTTTCAATATTGCCCAAAAATAAAATAAATATTTTCTACAAATGTTCACAATACATGGTCTGATAAATGATTATTACATTCCACTGGCATTTTTTTACTACCTAACAAAGAAAATAAAACATACGAAAGAGCTTTTACGTATTTGAATGAATCGTGTTCAAAATATAATGTTACCTTTGCTCCTGAAAATGTGTTTGTTGATTTTGAAATTGCAATTCATAAAGCTGTGTGTACAGTTTGGACAGAAGCGGAAATAAAAGGTTGTCGTTTCCATTAGGGACAATCGTGGTATGTATAAATTAACATTCATAAAAATAATTAATATAATAAATATTTGTATGATTAACGGTTCACAAATGAATTTTGTAGGTGGCGAAAAATACAAAATATTGGATTGGCAAATTAATATAAAAATAAAACAGAAATAGGTTTATTTCTTACACTTGGTTTTCGACTGCCATTTTTACCTCCACAAATGTTATGTGACGTATTTGCCCATGAAATCATTCCAATCATTCCGGCAGAATGTATAGATTTTACTGATTACAAATTAGAAAATTATATATCCGAAAATGCTCAATTTCCTCCAAGTACCTATGTGGGCATAATGTTCATCTAGCGTACGACGAACAACGAATGCATGTGAGGCACTTCATTCCAAATTTAATTCATCCTTTTACTCAAGCCATCCAAATATTTATAAATTTATCAATGTTTAAAAATCATTTCAAATTAATACGTGAATAGTATAAATACACCTAAAAAAAGAATATAGGCTGTCTAAAAAGGTATACCGGGACTCAAATAGGCTGGTATCATCCTGTTTCACCCAATCCTATTTCGCCGAATCCCGCTTTGCCGAAAAAAAACCAGTTTTATATGGATTGATAATAAATCCCATTTGACCGAATCCTATTTTTCCTAATCCCATTTTGTCGAAAACCCCAGGTTTTTACTCATCAAAGCTTGAGTAAATATGTTATATTTATAATATATATTATATTAATATTATAATATTTCACATTCATATTTAATTTTTTAGATTCTGAGCGGAGCAAGGAAGCTAGTGGTTTTACAATGGTGTTTATTTCTTTTTTTTTCTTTTTATATCCTGTATACAAAATTTCTACCAGAAGGAGTGCTTTGATTTCAACATATAGTACCTTATCTTTTAGCAAATTGGACCAAGATGGTACTTTAGAGAGGTCATTTTTCGATTTTCTCAATAGTTATTTAATGCCACGGGAAAAAGTACTGAAAAATTACGAAAAACCGCTTAAAATGGGATTTTAATTTCTAACAATTTGTTTATCACCGTAGCAACGAATAAAAAAAAAAAAAGCGGGTAAGTGGATGTCGCTCTGCTGTATAGTAGGTTACAAGTGGGTCATTGTATAATGGATTGTATTAAACTTGAATTCAATGATATAATATCATTGTATAAGAAAAACGATTCTGAGCTGAGACGGTTTGTCAGTCTGGATATTTTATATAGTTATTATTTATTATATCATGTAAGTTGAATTAATATTATAATTTTTTATTCGTTTCTATGGTGATAAACAAAGCGTTAGAAATTAAAATCCGATTTTAAATGGTTTTTCGTAATTTTTCGGTGGTTTTTCCCGTGGCATTATATAACTATTGAGAAAATCGAAAAATGACCTCTCTAAAGTACCATCTTGGTCCAATTTGCTAAAAGATAAGGTACTATATGTTGAAATCAAAGCACTTCTTCTGGTAGAAATTTTGTATACAGGATATAAAAAAAAAAATAAAAAAAAAAAATAAACACCATTGCAAAACCACTAGCTTCCTCGCTCCGCTCAGAATCTAAAATAGGTAGGTATTATCTATATAAATAGTCTCCGTTCAGAATCGTTTTTCTTATACAATGATATTATATCATTGAATTCAAGTTTAATACAATCCATTAAACAATGACCAACTTGTAACCTACTGTACAGCTGAGCGACATCCACTTACCTGCCTTTTTTAGTAAATATGCACTAAAAGTTAAACACAACTTTATTCTTTTTACATGTGTTTCCTACGCTTTTGCAAAAATCGATATAATATTATAAAAACGGGAAGTAAGCTATTTCAGGTGACATCGTTGCGAAAACGTCGTTCCGTAATCTTATCGCTGATAAAGTGACAATAATAATCTACAAATATTACACATATAATGATGGGTATACGCACAGTCACGTTCTTTAGTTTGCAGTCCCCTTTTCCACTCGTGTCAAATAAGTTTTGTATTTTAATAATTAACATGACGTCTTGGTATAAAATTAACTCAAACCCAAGACACCCGCTGTTAGTAGTGGATAATTATATACACAGAATTGATAGATCTAATGAAAATAATGAATATTACAAATGTATCGATAACTGTGGAGGACGAGCAATATTAAGATCACAAAAAACTGCAAATTTCCGAACTTATTATACCTGGATACTTAAATCAGTTGAATCCATACTGTAGTAAAATAAGTGAGTTATTTATTTTCATAGTATTAACTTAAACATAATGCCTACATTTTTTTATAGAACATAAGTCTTCAAATGAAAAAAGTTCTACCACAAAAAAACTGAAATCTAATGATTCAGTAGCAGCTCCTAAAACTACTGGCAGTAATGTTTACAAAACTTTAAAGTTTAAATGAACTTGTTGGAAACGTTCATCAATAGTAGACACTAATGTTGAAAACAAAAAAAAACTATATGATATACAAATATCAAAAGTCAAGGTAGAATTGGAAACAGCATTAATTGAAAAAGAAGTGAGAATAAGCGGTTAAGTTCTATATCCGAAACACAACAAAACAAATATAAAGAAGAAATTTTGAAATTTGATCTAGAATTAAAAAAAAAACTATTACAAAAGTAAATTGTATATATTGTATTTTAATATTATAAAAACATTGTAAAAAAAAATAAAAGTTATTAATTTAGTCATCACCGGAAAATACAGTATTAATTAAATGTGTCCTAAATAAATTTCCAATTTGTCTAAAACAGGTAATTCTTGAAATATTTCTGGATCAATTTCATACTATTATAGCTATAGTGGTTGTCAATTTTGTCATTATTCCCAAGGCTAATGCAGGAAATCTTCTTTTTAAAATACCAAAAACTCTTTATTTCTTGTACCTATTTGAGATTTCTAAAACAAAATTAGAATATTTGTATGAGATAAAATGTTCACTAAATGTTTATATCTGCAATCTAAATACCACACACAATTTTCAATATACTTAAAACTTATTAATACTTAAAATTATAAAAAAAGTTGAGCATAAAATATAAATCCATAATTGTTTTTTATAAGCTTAATAGCTTGATCTTTTTTTTTAAATGCAAAAACTTGCTAATTATTTTGTAGTTAATAATTAATTAAAGTTTCAATTTTAATAATTAAGGATTGACAATTTAAAATTTACAATCTTAAGTAGTTAATATTGTATTGAAAAAATCTAATTAATATATATTTTGTATACATTTTAAGTTCAAATTCGGACAAAATTAGACTGCATTACTTAATACTTTAATACTTATATAATATAGTAAAATAAATTACTCTTAATTACAATAATTTAATAAAATTTTTTAAAATAAATTTAGATAAGATATAAACGATAAGTTACAACATTTTGGCATTACTACTATATACTCTATTGCCTATACTTTAGACACATCATTATAAGTTATAACTGATTAGATAGCGTTTTACATTGTATTATGTCGAACAAGAAATAACGCTGGTTTATCTTTACTTCCAAAAAACCAACTATAAACGAAATTAAACTTGCATTGAAGAGTGAGGACTACATCATAAATAGTAAAATTTGTCAAACAAAAATTAATTTTTAATTTAACAAATGTAATAATATGTTCAGTTGTTAAAATTGTAAATTTTAAAGAAAATTATGCTGGCCGAAAAGGAACAGTGGCCGAAAAGAGTAGGGTAAGTTTTGGCCGAAAAGTGACAGTGGCCGAAAAGAGTAGGGTAAGTGTTGGCCGAAAAGTGACACTGGCCGAAAAGGGAAGGGTACATTTTGGCTGAATAGGGGGCCGCCCAAAAAATTTGATGATGTACTAAACAAAAATTCGGGATTTAAAATTCTTACCATAATATCAAATATTCTAAGTGGCGAAAAAATATCAAAAGAGGAACTTCCAGAAGATTTAACGTGTGATGATTTAATCCATTACAAATTTGCCCCTATTTCATATTTTGACGTCGAACGTAGTTTTTCAAAATACAAGCATATATTGTCCGATCGTCGTAGACGATTTTTGTTTGAAAACTTGAAAAAAGTTTTAGTTATCCAATGCAACTCTGATGATATAGGTAAAAAAAATTATTTTATAACTATTTATAAATAATTATACTAATAGAATAAATTTAATTTACAGATGTATGATTGCGGAAGAAGGAAAACTCGGAGAATCCGGCTTGTAAATTAATTAATTATAATACCTTTTTTTTTTTTTTTTAAATAATATTAATACTTTAATTATAACCTATTTTTAATGTTTTTTTAAAGCTTTTTTGGAAGATTTAGACAGCTTTATTGCTTTTTTTTTAGTTTTTTATTGCTTTAAAATTCGTACTCTAGTGATGATAAATGGAAGTGTGAAAATGGTGCATATAAATAAATTAAAATCTAGTAGTTGAGCGAAGGAATACATCAGGGTGAATAAAAAAAAAAAAAAATCCATTAGCTATTATTATTATATAATTATGTAATTATTATGTGAACAATTATAATATGTTGTTCCAGTATAATAAGAATGTGAAAGTAAAAGTAGTTGAATTATAAAATGTTATTATATTAATATTATTATTTTTAAGGAGGAATAATGTTATGAATGTTACCTAATTAATTATTATTAGGGCTCGGATTTTGTAGCAAATGCTTCTTTTGAGGGAAGTGTGATAAAAAGATAATTCTTTTATATAAATACGTTTTGAATCGTTCTGATTTTAATGATGTAAACTTTTTTTGGCTTTTTTCCATAAAATCTGCTTTTTATTGCTTTTCCCCTTTTTGGTTATTTTTTCTTGATTTTTATATCGAACATTTTCCGTCATTTCTTTCAAAATATTGCAATAAAACTATTCCAAATGAATCAACTTTACGAAAAGGATACTTCGATTCTTGCTACACTAATGCGATAACTAAAATACGCGATGCTGTGAATGGCCAAAAAATATGGGTTTGCATAGATGAAACAATTGACAGTGTGCGACGTAATGTAGCTAATGTCATTATTGGTATTTTGAAACCACAAGATGTTGGTAAAACTTATCTTATTCTCACAGAATATTTAGACAAAGTGAACCATAGTACTATTTTTCAATTATTTGACAAATCTATGCATATTTTATGGCCAAATAATGTTAATCATGAGGACATTTTATTATTTGTTTCGGATGCCGCGCCGTATATGAAAAAAGCTGGCCGCTGTATTCAAACACTGTATCCAAAAACTTTGCATGTGACATGCTTAGCTCATGCCCTACATAATGTTTGTGAAGAAGTGCGTGCACATTTCCCAAAAGTTGATCGTCTGATTGCCGAGATGAAAAAAACATTTCTGAAATGTCCAAAACGGATCGCTATTTTAAATGAAAAATGTCCGGATATTCCAAATCCACCTAAACCAATCACTACTCGTTGGGGTACATGGATTACAGTAGTCGAATATTAAATGAATACATATTTAAATATTTAAATGAAATAAAAAGTGCAGTTGAAGAATTCAACGAGAATGCCCAGTGTGTGAATGTTGTAAAAGAGCTTATAAAAGACCAATCTCTACATTCAAATCTCGTCTACATTACAACAAATTTTGGATTTTTACCACATGCAATTACACAATTAGAAAAAAGAGGTATTTTTTTTCAAGTATTTGCTGTATTTATATATTATTATTTTTTAGGCGAAACCTTGGCAAAAAGTATAGGTATTGTGTTAGAAGCAAAACAAAAGTTAGAGGAAGCTAATGGCGAAGTAGCGAAATTGATTTTAGAAAAGTGCAATCGTGTTTTTTCAAAAAATAATGGATGGGCAGAACTTCAAAAAGTCAATAGTATTCATAATGGCACTGCACTAAACGTAAATGTGGAACAGTAAGATTCAAATGATTTAGTTCATATGAAATATGCACCGATTACATCGGTTGACGTGGAAAGGTCTGACGCGGCCCGCGTTAGTAGCAAGTACAATGTACAAGCACTATACCAGTCTATCTTATCTCCAACCACCACCACGGGATGCAAGCAGCGCGACCGGGTTGACTCTCCCACCGAGCCGGTAACGGCAAGGTGGGACGGGGGGGACTGTGTCGCGTAAAACGTACAACGGTCGGCGGAAAAGTCGATTCGAGATCCACCATCGGACCGTCGGACCGATAACATATCGTCCGACGTTAAACTCATCTGCCCGAGCGGCACGTCATGTATTATTATATTTTGGTCGCAATATTATAATACATAATTTGTGACATTCTTAAAGTGTTTGTGTTGTGTTTTTTTTCATCACCTCAATCCTAACCAAACACTTCGACCGGACCACGATCAACCTTGAAGCAATCATCGTGTCCGCGTCAAATGGCTCCCCGCAGAGGAATTAGTCCGGTCAGCGAAAAGGTAAGAGTTTTTCACGTTGACACATACCTCGGATTATTTGCTTATATCATTTAGTATTGAGATATTTAACCAGGAGTGTGTTTTTTCCGGTTAGCTAGGATTTCCAATCTACCCAAGTTAGGATGACGTAATAGGTATTAACCATTAGGTATAACTCTGCTACGTAGGGGAAATCCGCGCGATCGAAAATAACCGTGATACGGAATGGGAAGCAGTTACATAACGTAATGCCACCCTTCCCGGCGCTCACCTTTCGTCCGCGACTTTATTGCCGATAACAGCGCAGCGCGCAGGCCCGACGTCAAAACCAGTCGTCGTCACCGCCGCCGCCGCCGCCGATTCCGTGACCCAGTTTCGCTATATTAGGAACACATCGGCGGCCGTCAACAGCTGACCATTGTTTACGTCGGCGTAAATTATTTGATAATAGTCGTTCAATACTCGCGTATTCACGCATGTACACCCACACACCACCGATTTTGGAAGACACTGACGCTAGCGATTGGTATAGGCCACCGTCCGGGGACAACATTGCTAGCTTTAGGGCTATGTAAATATCCACGGACGGCCAGCCGGTACACAACAGTCCAAGCTCCAGTCGACCACAAATCAGGCAGGGACCGCGCACGTATAGAACGACAAACTTTTCAAAGCCGCCTCGGAATCAAAAAAAAAAAAAAAAAAATATCGACGTAATCGTTACACCAATCGACCGAAACGAAAACGTTCGAGTCACGTTGGCTGGCGCTGTAAGCTAGCATGGCGAAGTTCTTCACGGAACAGCCAACAGCGTACAGCAGCCACACAATTTTGAGATCCCGTGGCCTATCAACCACCTGTCACCCGTACACGTTACCACTCGCACACACGATGGTTACCAGTCGGCTAGGTCGTTCGAGTAGGTACAACGTAGTCAGCGCCCAGCCGGGTTCAGTTACATTGCCACCTTAAATGAACGACCTTTTTCAACGACCACTCTGGTCAAACGGGAAACGCGTCGCGCTACCCGTCATACGCCGCACGCGCGCAGGTACGATCGGTGTTAATACCGAGTTCTACGCGGAACAAGGGCCGAGCACCCTGTCCGGTTTTTAGCCAACACCGAGTCGTTACTCACGCAAGCGCGTAGACACTAAAACGTCCACACAATCACTTACGGAATTTGTGCTGATTTAAAACCAGCTCGCGCCCCGCACGTTAATACTGGCCTATCCGAATCGGAGTAGGTAGGTGTTATCGTCCGGCGAACGCGCGACACTTTCCGTAGGTACACATATCCGGCTACATATAACATTTACGTTCAGCGTGCTTCGACGCATAGCAGGCGTTTTGACTTCGTGTCGGATAATATCTCCACCCACGACCCACCTCTCGTCACCCATCATACCATATTTTCGGTAGTACGGACGGAGAAAAATTATGCCATCATCGCGCACGTAGTTCGGTAATTCGTAACGACGAAAAACCAACTACGAATTTTTCCGTCAACACACCACCTATCGGCACCCACTCTTAAATCCCAAACCTACACCACCCCACCACCCACCACACTCACCTCACCGGTGACACGTGTGGTCAACATCAACGGCTTATGGGGCAGCCGCAGGTGTAGGGACAAAGGTAACAGAGCCACGGGTGTTCACCTGCAAAGGTGATGGGGGCGCAAGCACACCAACTTCGCACACCCCCGCATTATAGGTCATTCTGTATATGTAAAGCATCAGGCGAGCACCGAGACAACCGACAGGGACAGTTTAGTCATGGCGGTCAACACCGACCACCAATCAGTCTCTGTCGCGGTTCAGAACCAGTTGCCCCGCTCGACCGATTGCAATACGTCTAATAACGTCACACGAACACGCCCGGACAAAATTCCGACCCACCGAGGTCGAACACGAATTTCCGTCAGGCTTCGTAACGGCGCTATTAGATCCACAGACCCAAATCGTACGTAAACCCGACCCATAGCCTGTAAATACGGCAAACCCCTCCACGGACCAACAAACACGGTCCGGATGGCAGACGGACACATGCAACAAACAGAGCAGTGCCACATGGATAACCAACGTCACGTCGCAGCCATACCAACGACAACGAGGCACCAAAGCACGAGGTCAACAACCAACACCACCTACCAGAGAGGGACTAGGAGGGTGTCAGCAAGGCAAGCTTACTTCAAGTCACATGGCAAGGGGTACCGCGAGCTGAACCACTTATCCACCGACAACAGTACGCTGTGGCACCCCGTATGGTGGTTTGGGGGGGGAGTATGACGCGGCCCGCGTTAGTAGCAAGTACAATGTACAAGCACTATACCAGTCTATCTTATCTCCAACCACCACCACGGGATGCAAGCAGCGCGACCGGGTTGACTCTCCCACCGAGCCGGTAACGGCAAGGTGGGACGGGGGGACTGTGTCGCGTAAAACGTACAACGGTCGGCGGAAAAGTCGATTCGAGATCCACCATCGGACCGTCGGACCGATAACATATCGTCCGACGTTAAACTCATCTGCCCGAGCGGCACGTCATGTATTATTATATTTTGGTCGCAATATTATAATACATAATTTGTGACATTCTTAAAGTGTTTGTGTTGTGTTTTTTTTCATCACCTCAATCCTAACCAAACACTTCGACCGGACCACGATCAACCTTGAAGCAATCATCGTGTCCGCGTCAGGTCTTTTTCTATGTATAAAAATATATTAGCACCCAATAGAATGAGTTTCAATGAAAGTAACTTGACTAAATATATGGTTGTGAATTCCTTTTTTAATATTTAATTTTATGTGTAATTGAAATTTGCTTTTTTAGAATTAAATTAATAAATGCTTTTTTTGGCTACTTAAAATGCTTTTTTAAGGATTTATTTTGCTACAAAATCCGAGCCCTAATTATTATAATATTATGTAATCGTTATCGACGTACAGCGCGATACTCCGATAGCCGTTTTGAATATAATAAACAGTCTTAATTGGATCGTACTCGCTCACAGTTGTTTTGTTGTTCGCTGCACTCCGCGTCTATGTTGGCTAAAGTAAGCACAAACATAACACTATTAAAATAACTATAATTTAATAATAAATAATATTCATTAAGGGGCCTGCACGCGACCTGTCTTTTTGCTCAAAAACATGCCTTACAGGAAAAACTCTCACGCCTCGTAGATTGGTCCGATTTCCGTAATTTTTTTTTTGTTAGATAGAGGAAGACTTCTTACAGGGCGCATTGGACTTGGATTTTCAACATTATTTTTCTAAGTCTCATGTTACAAGTTTGAATTTAATCAATTTTTACAACTTTTTAGTTTTTGTATTATTTTTTGTTTTTAGCGACGTAATCAAAAATCGAAGTCCAATGCGCCCTGTAAAAAATATTCCTCTATCTAACAAAAAAAAAATTACGGAAATCGGACCAATCTACGAGGTGTGAGAGTTTTTCCTGTAAACTGTGTTTTGACCGATATAATACACCCTATCAACCCCCCCTAAATAGGTATTGGGTAGTAGATTAGTGGAAAAGTCTTATAATTGAGGTGGCAACTAAAATATAAAATTTAATTTTCAAATTTTATAGAATTGCGGAAAATTTGAAAAATCGCGAGCAGGCCCCTTAAACCACTTTTAAATAAAAATATTAATTCTTCAGTAAGAGATACCATACTGGATAAAAACTATTAAAAGGCAACTAATATTTGAAGCGTGTATTTCAAGTTTTTTTTTATGATTATTAAAAAATACTAAGTATTTTATTTAATTTTTAATATATTCAATATTTGACCTACATTGCCCAAATCTAAGTGGGCATTTTATACAATGTCAATGTTAAATTACTCCAACTTTGCCATCGAAAAACGGGCATTGTGCACCGGGATGCGTTGCTAAAGTTTGAAAAATACTGCATTGATTCATAATTTTTTTGAATCACATATTTTTGAAGAGAGTAAAAATAACATTGGTAGCAAACGATACACGTTTTAGTTTACATGTTCTAGAATCGACAAAGTTTGAATTCGTATTTGTCCAAATATACGTCATTGAATATGATCGTCATCATATCGTCGGTTAAAAGGCTATTTGCTGTAAGCGACACTTTTGTTGTAAGCGACATTTGGTACCCAGCGTTGTAGACGACTTTCTATTGGATCCATAGATAGTTTTCATGCAGTGATATTGTGGCGAACCAGTGTTTCACCACATGCTCCCTCCCTATGTCGGTCGCGCTCCCAGTGTTGGCAGCACCGCTCGGCCCTCCGCGTCGTTCGCGACCGCGAATTGTCGGGCGGCTGCCAACGGCCTCTCCGTCCGTAACCGTCAACCGACGTACACGACACGATATAAAACCGTCGCACAATAACGCACGTGTCCGCGTTTCGTCGCCCCGTCCAAAAACCACGTCAGCACGCCCGCAAGCACGCCGCCGCTACCACTGGTACGCTCACGGCACCCCGAGGCACGACTTTGGTTTTTACCCTACGACGACACCGCGCGCCCACGACTCACGTGACCAGCCGCTCACCTCCGAGCACCGATCGACTCGATCTGTTCGCCTTTTGTAAAGTGTAATTGTTTTTCTGAAATAAACCGCGCATCGCGCACCTTATACGTTATACGCGTACCTGTTTATTATTTAATCGTAGGTGTTCGATCGTGATAACGACTCGAACCCCACAATATCATTATTTTATAACGTGTTATCAATGATCAAACTTTATGCTGTAAGCGACAGGTATGAAAAAAGTGCTGTGTAAGCGACAACATTTGATTTAGGTGACATTCTTATTTATTGAATGAGCAGTAAACGACATAATAACTTTGTGTTAAACGCCCAATTTTTTTTTAAATAATGATGTATACGCCATATTGTCGCTTATAACAGTTTAATTTGTCGCCTACAGCATTTTTGTTGTATAAACAAATGCGTGGTATGTAATAGATAAGAAAAAAAAATGCGGTAAGTGATATCGATTTTTAGGTTAGTTCAATTTGATCATAATAATCACAGATAATGTAAGACAGCTGTATAATATTTTGGAGGTAGGTAGTATATTATAACGATTAAAACCGCCAAATAATTTATGATAATAAATAATAATATTATTATATTATTGTTTATATTGATGATAATAATAAAGTAATCGTCAAATTTGTTGAAGAGAACGTGGATGGTGGATCACATAAGATAATATTTTATTATTACCTATTAGTGTTTGTGTCATTTAATTCGTTTTTAACACACGAAGGGTTTCAACTATTTTTCGGTAAGTAGTAAGTATCTACACCATAAAATACCTATTGTTTTCAATGCATACTTATAAATATAGTATGGTATTTGAAGCTGAAGACTTGATGTACCAAATGAATCCACGTATAAATAAACTTATTGAGTTCGAATATTTATCTACTTTTTTAAAATGTATAAACATAATAATATACCTAATTAACAACTTAAGTTATATTATTATTATGCATTTTATTATTCATTACATTAGTACCTACTTTAACAGTGTTTGTGTTTCTATTCATTATTATACATATTGTGACTTATATTCTTTTAAGAAACAACTGCATAAATCAAAACTACCTGTTTATTATTTTCATGACATTTGTTCTAATGGCGTAGTTGTCGATGTATATTTTAGATTAATCACATTTTAATTCTTGTTAGAGCATAAAGTTTATTCTATAATTTTTAGACCAACTAAATAAAAGGTGGTGATAAAAATATTGCACGGGACACGGGTATTTACTATGTTAGCGTGATGCTCACTTTATATGTATGTCGACGTTGTCTAATAATAGTTATTCGGAAAGGAACAGCTCTATCATTTATTCTTATAAATATTTATAGACACGTTATTTAAATATAGTTATTAATATAGTTAATTGAATCAGTATATCAGATTCATATTCGAAAATATTTATATGAATAACGTGGATCGTACGTCAACGTATATACTATCAATGGATTAAATGTTAATTTAATTAAACATGGTATAATAATATTATTATTTTATAATCTTGACTTCAAAATGTTATGATGTTTTAATTTTACATAGGTAATTTAGATTTTAATTTAGATTCTGAGCGGAGCGTTAAATTACATTGTAATGATTATAATGATATATTGTAATGATTTTACAATGATGGTAGTTTTTAAATTTAAATTTTACATTTTATTTGTGCCTGTGTACACGAAAAGTAGTCGAAACAATGCTTCGATTTTCAACTTCAATAATTTTGGTAACAAAAAGATAAATAAGAAAAATGAAAAACAAAGTGGTAAAGGAAAAAGTGTTCAGCCTAACCCATGTTCAAAAACAAAATGCCAGAACAATTGTAAAAATAAATTTACTGAAGACGAAAGGGAAATAATTTTTGAGGAATACTGGAATATAAGTGATCGAAATGGAAGACGTGACTATTTGATAAGTTGCATGGAAGAATCAGAAATAAAAAGGAAACGTGTACAAACGTCAAATTCGCGTAAAATAACAAGGTTTTATTATTTTACTCTAAATGGAAGAAAAGAAAAGATATGCCAGCAGTATCTTTTAAAAACATTAAATATTACTCAAAGATTTTTAAGTTACACGTTTGAAAAATTGTCACCCTTGGGAAAGTCAAATCCCGATAGTCGTGGTAAAGGCTCTGAACTAATTTTATTCATGACCAATTGTCCCACATTTTATAACAATTTTCAGTGACGCCGAACCCTATAATAAATATTCAACTAGCTATTTTAACTTAAATGGGTGATTGGTTAGTGCGTAAAAATAATGATTTATATTTTGTGCGTGTTAATGATCTTAATCCTGTTTCAAAAAAGATAAGTTTCTGTATTAATAATTGAGAAAAACTCGTCTTTTGGATGTGTTGGTTTGTATGAGGAGTACATAAAATGTGTAGTTAAAATTCAAAATTACATAAAATTTAACATCAATATTTTGTTTTGTGGTAAGAGTAAACTATACTCCCCCCCTTACAAGTACAATATTAAGGCTGATATTTAGATATTGTTGCCTTTTAAAATATTTTTCGCTTAACTAAATTTTAGGACTTCAGCGCCACTGTTAATGTTATGAACCATTATAAAATTTTACTTTCATTTATAAGCCATTTTTAAAATCTATTCCAAAATGACGATACAGTTAAATCAAAATTTTTGTTTTGCAGTTTTGCAAAATATGAGTAAAGATATAACATGTATTCAAAAAATTGAAACTAACTTTTCAATAACCCCAGACTTAAAACAAAAGTAAAATTTTTAAAACGCTGTTAATAATATTTTAACTCGAATTTAGTACAAATTACTATTTAATGACAACACCAATCATTGACCGAAAGAATTTATATTTCACAATTACTTATTAGTAATTTATATATGTATGATAATAACTAATCACATACATACTTACTATTTTTTAAATTTTTTATTTGCTTTACGCAATTTGCACAATATGTGTAGGTATGTGTATTAAACACAACATACATTTATCTTTTAAGTTGTAATGATTGATGTTGTCACCTCACTTAAATTAATTATAAAATGACATACAAATTATAAAACATTAACACTAGCAACATTTTTAGTTTTCAATAAATACCATTGGTAATGAGCAGTTAGTTGTCCAAATAGATTTTTTTCTACTTCTTGCAATTATTAACTTTATTACACCTAAACAATTTATTTGTCATTATAATAATTAAATAATATTATAGTTAAACAAATTTATACTTACTTAATTTATTTTGTAGTCATATTTAAATAAAATATGTGAAGCAATATTTTTATTTTTCACTGTTACCAAAATATTGGTAAAGTCGAGTCTCGATAACTCGAATTTTTTTTTGTCCCTAGGAAATTCCTATACACTCAATGCAATATTTGTCGCGATAAGTCAAATATAAAAATAGTTGAGCATAGATAACTCGAAGTCATTTCTTACATTTTATCGTTAGAATAACCGGTTTACAATCACAAATGTACAAATGAAATTATCCTATGTACAACTGTGCTGTAAAATAATCGTCAGTTGTCGTATATCTTCACTGTGTAGCGTGTACAATTTGTAGTTATGTCTCTTAAACGTAAATTGGTTACATTAACAATTGCTGAAAAAGTGAACATTATAAGTGAGGTGACAAAAAGTGGTAAACAGAAAAATGAAATTGCCAAGCAATTTAATATTCCACCCAGTACACTTTCAACTATTCTGAAAAATAAAGACGATATTTTACAAAAATACAAAACTAATAAAGGGTCCACGAAAAGAGTGAAAATTAGTGAGTATCCCGATATAGAGGTTAGTTTACTCAATTGGTTTATTCAATGTAGAGATTTAAACATTCTATTAAATGGACCAATTTTAAAGGAGAAGGCCGAATTTTTTGCTACTAAACTCGGCCATAAACAATTTAAAGCTAGTCAAGGTTGGTTAAGCAACTGGAAAAATTAGGAATAACGTCGTTTTTCGTAAAATATGTGGTGAAAACGCTTGTTGACCAATCAATATGTTCTGACTGGTTAGTAAAATACCTACCAATTATAAATCAATATTCCCCCGATGACGTTTATAATTTTGACGAAACAGGTTTATTTTATAAATGTTTACCGAGTCAAACATTTATTTTAAAAGGAGAGAACTGTGCAGGGGGAAAAAACAGTAAAGAAAGAGTTACAATTCTTTTAAAAAATAAATTTAAATTAAATTTATTTTAATTAAAATATAAATTTAAAAAAAAATAATGTCTAACTCGAAAAATACATAAGTCGAATTTATTTTTATGTCCCTTGACATTCAAGTTATCGAGACTCGACTGTATTTTTAAATGTAATTAGAAATAGCAGTATGAATATCAATTTAACATGGAGGATATTCCAACTTGTGTGTGATAGTAAATTTCACTATGGCATATTCAAATTCCGATTTGGAATCATAATGCCCGACGATATATTATGTGTAAGTTATAATGTGCAGTTAGTCCTAATAGATTTATTTCCACTTCTTTGCAATTATTATTAACTTTATTACCTAAAAAATTCGTTTGTTATTATTTTTATGAACGCACTTAGGTGTTCAGTCACAAATAAATATAGTCACAACACAAATTGAAAAGAACTAGATTAACTTTATTGGATGTCATTAATAACGGCAGATGCTTCTAAATTAATATAATTAATATAAAATGTTCCGAATGTTATGTGAGGTTCTGCGAATCATAAGGCTCTGCTTTTAAACCAAGACTGACTCGCTTGTGCTATACACAGCGAGTCGTTCTCCGTCCGGGCCGAAAGGGTTTGCTCAGCACATTCCGTTTTGGCCGGAGGTGGTGTACAATATCACTAATACTAATAACATATTATATTCTACATATAAAGTAACCAGTGGTTCTTAGCATTCACAACATTATAATAATTAAA